>PVHX01002852.1:0-156877 GCA_004024805.1 Geosciurus inauris
TCAATTCATAGGGAGGATTTTGCCATTGTGTTTAAAGGTGGTTGTAAAACAATAGTGAATGACTTTAATGTCCAGTATCCTATAACGAGCAATCTTATTAAGCTCTGGGGAATTTAAATTTATTGGTCTTTCTTTATGGCAGATGCTTAAATACTAGAAACGCCACTTCACCTGTACGTGTTCAAATATCCATAGTCCTATTATCACAATTGCCATGTGAGAAAGAGTAAAGAAATATAGAAACAGGCCATCTTACTTTTAAACTAATTGGTATAATTGAGTCCTTTATTGAGGGAATAGAAAGTGCTTTATTTACATTAAAATTATTAAGCTTAAGAATAATTGTGCCCAAACATTAACTGTGTAATTGTTCAAATAAGAGAGAAAAAATTAAAATGTTTAACTTTCTCTAATATAAATATCCATGTATAATTTAATAAAATCCTTCGACCCTGAAAGCCAAGCACCGCCCATTCTCTTCTTAACTATAAATAAATATATGCCAATGTTAAAAACAATATATTTGTTTTGATCGCATTTCCTGAAAGTGTGCATTTCATAACAGAAGATTTGCTCTTTTTTTTTTTTAAAGCAAACAAGCCTGTCTGAAAAAGCAGAAACCTCACGTGGCAAAATCTGAAAGTAAACTTAAAGAAAATATCTGCAATTGTCTCAAATAACCACTAGACTCCAATAAAATTCATCTTGCAAAAGGGAATAAGAGGTAAATTTATATCGTTTTATTATATTCTTTAATGTTATCTAATTTCCAAACAGCAGAACGAAGGTAATGCAAATCCTGTTTTATGAGGGCAAATTAAGCCTAGTTTGCATATACATAAAGCTGTATCTATTTTTACAGTAAAAATACCAAGTCCCTGAATAGTATTTTTATGATACTGCTTAGCAAGTTTGTACTTCCTTGGCAAGAAGATGTTATTTTACTTCTCAAGTATAAAACAGAAAGGAAAAAAATAAAAAAACAAAATGAAAATTAAAAAAACTAAGCAAAATGCTCAATTCTCTGCAATGCATTCCATTTGCAATAGCATTTTTATTGGTATTGATTTTCTTCACCCTGAGCTCACAGAGATGGACTTGAAGTACTTCAGGCAGGAGGTCCAGCCTGCTAGGGGTTTGGAGGGTCCTTAAAGCTGACATTACATGATTAGTTGCATTCTCTCCAATCCACTTTCATCCTCCTTGTGGTCAAAACAGTCCATGTTCCTAGGTCAGTTCTTGTGCAAATAAATGCGAAGTGGTCAGTGCATGCATTTAATACCAAGTGCATGCTCTGTGGAGAACATTAGGTGTACCTGGATAATTTAGTATTTCTAACTGATTTTCAGAGTAGATTAGGTGTTAATGTAATACTGCTTGGCAAATCATTGCAGCAGAAAGCAGAAGCAGGTTAGTGGAAGTGGTTATATATTCAAAATTAGGTTTTGGCCAATTGATTCTTAATTATACAATCAGAGACTCAAGAGATCAAAGTTAATAGTCCTTTCTCCTCCCCTCAGACACACACACACACACACACACACACACACACACGCACGCACATGCACACACACATGAACTTTGAAGGATTCTAGTCACTCCTTCTCAGGAATCAAAGCATATCCTGGCAGTATTTGTCTAAGAATAAAGCTTCAAATGTCTAAGCAAGACCACCTACAGTCTATCTGATTGTTCCCTTCAAGAAAGCCAGAAAGAATGTCGATTTAAAAGCCCCAAGCAGTAGCTAAGTGTAGTTGAAAAGGAACACACTGCAAAACCTCCTTCTCTGTCAGCTTCACCGTTTCTGTGAAAAAGAACACCAGTTAATGTGACTTCAAGAGGCTACAAACTATTTAAGTAGCCGTTCAGTTCAGTTCAGGTACAATGAGGAGAGGGCCAGATTTAAGGATGGAAATAAAGGGACCAACCTAAATACATGTGAAAAACTATACGGAGGCTTAAGAACACAGATGCACCTACACTCCCTCATGAACAAACATTAAACGTGCTCTGTTCAGGCTACAGAGGTTTTCTGAACATGATGAATTTTCCTGAAACACAGATCCTTTGGATTTGCTCTACTCTCCATGCATGAGACACTTCCAGAATCTTTATGTCCAGTTTTTCACTCTTCAGCTTCCAAGTTGAATGATATCCCCTCCGCTGACCACAGAACTGAAAGTCATTTTCACTCCTTTCACCATTCATCTTTATCACATCTTTCCCTTCACCTTTATAGCTCAAGAACCTAACATGGTGTGTGCCTTAAAATAGCATTCAATGTTCGATTAATATCAGGTCCTCTGTTAGAAGGGCAATTCTACTTGAGAAATTGCAAGTAACATATGCTGTAATGTAAACACAGTTTGACCATATTATAGGTCATTCCAAGGACTGAGGATACTACACAAAAATAGAACATCTTTTGCCTTCAAGAAACTCATGTCTTAGGGGAGAGAAGGAAAAGTATATTGAACAAACCATGTGGACATGTGGATGATTAGAGACTGCAAAGTGCAGAGCTTCCAAAAAAAAAAAAGCAAGAGAAAGTCAAACCAGTCCACAAGAGGCAGGGAAAATTCTTTAGGATGATTATAGCTTAGGTGGATCCTCAGGGATTAAGCCAAGTAAAACAATGCTCGTAAGTGCTCTCTAGTCAAAAGAAAAGCATGCATACAGACCACAAGTCATGAGAGTTCGTTGATCTATTTGCAAGTTGAACTCATCTGTAAGACTGTTAGGATATGTATAAAAGCAGCTAAACCAGCAGAGTTCTGTCAATATAAAAAAGCTATAGTGTTCCTCCATTCTTCCCTTCCCTTGCCTCCCAGTACAATTTAAAGTGTAAAAAAAAAAAAAAAAAAAAAAACTCAATAGTGTCATGTTCATTTGTAACAACATGATCGTCAAAATCTGGGGCAACCCTTGTCAATAAGTCAAGGTCTTTCTCGTACCATTGTTATTTTCCTAACAACCTATAGGGAAGGAAAAGAAAAGTGAATCACAACCCCAGATATGAAAATACTTAACCCTGAATCTGTTTCCCACTTCATGTCTATACAGCCACCTGTCTGGAAAGAAAAAGGCTTGATCCTCAATTCCATCATCTGTGATAGCGATTAAAAATAATCCCCAAAATATATTAAGAAACAAAAAAATGTACATGAAAATATTTGCACAAGAAGAGTCATATTCGATGATTACATGGTCATTGTCTTGGAAACCTTCCATACTGTCTATGTAAGATTATCTATTTAGAGTACTATTTCAGAGTACTTTTCTACTCAAAATGTACTTTTCTACTCAAAAGTGTGGCACTGCATGGTCTCTCTCATCTGACCCTAACCATTGCCTTCCATCTCCATCTCTAGTCACTCTAACCTCAGGCCATTCCTGGACAATAGCCTTAAGGACCATGGCAATCCCCAGGCACATACAGCCCTTTCATAACTTTTTACTTTTACACACACACACACACACACACATTGCTCATTCTTTTCGCCTGAAGTCATTTTTCTCATTTGATCAACTTTGGATTTTCCTCCCAAAGCCAACTCAATTCTACTTTGTTCCTAAAAATCCTTCTTAGACCACCCTATTGTACCTTTCATCTCTGAATGAAGTGCTCCCACGCTATACTTCTCTGTGGAAATTATTCACAGAGCAAAGACCAGAGCCTGTCATAATTACAGATTCTTGTGCCTGGCTGCAAGACAAGCTAACTTGTGGCACCCACCACAAAATGAAAATATGGAGGAAATTCATGATGACTATGTCACTTAAGACACTAAAACATAAAGGATTGTTATTCCTTTCACCCCTCTTGCTTACACGAATGTTCTGTTGTCCTATTGAATTTCACTTAAAAAGTTACTGGCAACTTCAAAACAGTGATGGAAGAACTTGAATCCAAGCACAGGGACTTTCTGGGCAACAGAGACCTGTGATGCTCAAACATGCTCCAAACATGCCCAAGAAGTCAGCCCTTGCCTCTAGAATCTGAGTTCTTAGGGCATAACGACCAGCCTCCCTATACTTCGTCTTCTCTCATCAGCAAAATACCTGTCCTATTGTAGGTGTTCAGTAAAAATGTATTGAAATATTTTTCTAAATAATGCTTCATGACATATTGAGCCCATAACTCAGTGCTCAGAAATACTCTAATGTTGAAACACACACAGGATAAATAACTGAACAAATGGGTGATTGATTCTGAATTCTAAGAGGTTTCCCTTTTTCATTTAGTTAGTTTATCGCTTTCCCTCCCTCCCTCCTTCCTTTCCTTCCTTCAGCATCACGGAAGCAATGAAGTTTTCCTTACCTGATGGGCTGGATCTTTGTGGTCAAGCTGAACACTGTCCTACCTATCACCTCAAGATCCTTCACCTACTTTCCTTATCCTCATCTTCTGAGGATCTATATTTCTTAAAGTAATAAGATGGAAGTTCAAAGGAAATCAGAGGAGCAAGGCTCCCTGCTTCCACTCATGTCTCTTTGCAGTTCATCCTCCTTAAAGAAGATTAAATGCTCTTTTTTTAAAAGAACTCCATCATTCTCCCACTAAAACTCTTCAGTGGCAGGGGATCCTCATCAAGTCCTTCCTGGATAAATTCCTTTTCATGGTTTATGAGGTTCTATCCCTGTTGGCTTCTGTCCCTATGAAACAGATTCCCTTTGAAACCAAGGGTGACTTCCTGATAACTGTTTTCCTGCATCCATATTTCTTCATGAGTGAGGCTGAAGGGTTATAGACCCCCCCCATCTAAAGGTGGCTGGGAAACCTGGTACCTTCATGCATCTGACTAACACAGCTCACATAATCTACATGTTTCCTGCCTTTTGTCCCACTCTGCTTTCCCTTCTCTTATAAAAGCATTCTGTGCCCCTGAGTCCCTAAGGACAGAGATTCAAGGAAGGAAGTTCCCCCTGTTTCTTCAAAGTTGGTTTTGAATAAACCTATTTTTTTAAGAGGAATGGTAAAGCCATTCTTTCCAGAAACACCCTCACTAGTCTAATGCCACAACCCAGACGCCAGCCTGCTTCTCTAAAATCTGAGTTCTTAGGGTTTAATGACCATATCTCTTGTATTTTGTTTCTGTCTGCAACCAAGAACCTCTTCACATGGTAAGTACTCAATTAAAGTTCATTAAAACATTTTTTTTTTCTGAATAATGCAGCCTGGTATATTAAGCTGCGAACCAAGTGCTGGGAAATACTCTACTGTGGATTAATTAGAATTTCTTCCTTTTGTTTAGGTCTTCCCAGCTCCTGCTCACCGTAGAGAAAATCTTTTAAAGCTCTTTCATTCTCTGTTCACTGATTTTCTGTTCCTTCTTCACAGAGGAATCCCTGTTTACTACTCTTAATCTCCCAACTCTGTCTCCCAGGTAACACCTTCACAAGTACAATTATCTTCCATTAGAATTAAATTAACCATTTGCTTCAAAGAAAAACTAATGTTAGGTAACACCTGTTTTGTACAGATCCATATCTGTGTATCTAGAACAATGCCTAAAATATGGTAGAAAATAAATATGTATTGCATTTGTTAACATGAGAAAAATGCAAATACCAATTAAACATATCTCTGTGTGCCTGGGCTTAGCTTTAAATTCTAGATTAAGGAGTGGTGGGCATGGGGACTTGGTGGTGGAGGTGGGAGAAGACCTAGGAGGATGTTACCATTACTAGACCACCAGCATTTCCTGTTACATCAGGTGATGCTCAGGATCTTCCCTTTAGGAAAGTGCTGAGCTTACCTTCCACAAACCCAGTTAGTCTTGGACTGCTGCTGTGAAGCAATGATTTAATGGGCCTTGACTTAATATTGGCACTTCTCTTCTTTCCTTCCAAAATAGAAGGTGTGCTGTTTCTTTTATCTTTTATCTGTAACAAAAGTATGGCAGGACATGCAAAAATGGAAAATGGCATAAAATTATGCAAATTAAAAAAATAAGCCTTTCTCCACATCCAAACCCCACAGCCCTGTCTGAATCAATAATTAATAATGTGCTCGTGTGTATTTTCCCCAGATATTCTCTACACATAGTGTCAGTGAGCCTGCGGCATTTCTTTTCTTTACAGAAATGGGAGAAAGAAAGCACAAATTATGAAGCAACCTTCAATCAGTTGTCAATGATGATATTTTGAAAATGAGCCACACCCCTGTATTTCTATCATATTGGCATGTCTTACATGTTACAGATAAAGCATAATTTCCTTCAAGAACTTCAATTTGATCTATGTGTGATCAGTTCTGCCCTCCCCACTCCCACTCCCGTTATGAGGTTGGATTTCGAAGATCAAGGCTGCCTTGTATCTTCCATCCACTCTCTTACTTTACAAAGTTGACTCTTCCCCTAGAGTGAAAAGCAGAGGAGGAGCTGAAAGAATGCGGGAGCAGACACAAGAGTCTAGCCCCTAGAACCCCCTTCTCTATGTCCCCTCTCTGTCACCATGACCATCAGAAACAATGGATCTAAAATGCTGTGGCCTTACTGTTTTAATATCCCTATATAATCTCTAGCATTTTTACTTCTATTTTTAAATTTACTTTTTTCTCAAATTTAGTCTAAAAGAAAATGACATCACCACTAAAAACAGAAAACCTGCATATCATATCATGCCATAAAAAAAATGCAATCATAAAAATAAATTCAATGAAAACAAAGTTATTAAATTCTATGGAGATGCTGTTGCCAGCCAAATCTCTAAGAAAGGGAGAAGGGGCCTTGGGCCCAGGGATGTGTTAATCTCTCTTCTGAACACTCATTAAAGACTAAACAATAGACTGAAACTTTGTTCTCCATTGTGATAAGGACCAAAGGAGAAAGGAAGAGGGACAGCCTTGGGAAATCACAAACCACCCCTTTGTACAGACTTCCTCAAACTGCACAGTTCCTCAATATCCCAGGAACCAAATATACCTGTAATGCTAATTGATTTTTTTGTTGTTCTTTCCTTTAATTGAGAATCTTCTAACAAATCAGATGTAAATGAATGCTTGGAAACCCACTTTTAAGCTTGTTTAAAGCTTTTCTGTCAAGCTTATCTCTACAGAGCACAAGGCAGCCAATGGTGGCCCAATTAAACCCTTGGGCATTTCTCTCTAGAAAGTTCTTCAAACCTCACCTATTAATATGAGCACAGGTTAATGGGGTAAGGATATTTAGCTGTAGTCCTAGCTCAATTCTTCACTGACTGTGTGGCCTTGGGTCTCAGTGTGTCCTTAAATAGATGATGAATCTATCATCTACTCTCTGCTGTTCTATACTGCACTGCCAATCAGTGCACTCTCACAGGGTAGGTACTTGGCCTTCCAGATGGACTACTGGCTACTTTTCTTCTTCCACATTACCTCATTACTCTGTAGAGGATGGATTTTTTTTTTTGTTTGTTTGTTTTTTGTTTTCTTGTGTTTTTTTATATATATGAATTAGATAACAACCCTTTTTTAAAAATTTTTTTGATTTGCTTTCCTATAAAAAATAATAAAATAAAATCTAAACTATTACAGTGGCCCACTCAGACCTGCATCTTCTACCCTCTACCACAAAAGTCCTCTGCTTCCTCATGTTCTTCTAGTGCTTTCCAGTATTTGTCTACCTCAATGGCTCAGCTGCAAACAGTATTTTATGACTGGATGTTTTTCTCCTCTTACATGTTGTCCTCCCTATGGCTTTGGGGGTTGAAGATGGTAACAAGAGTGTTTCAAACACACACAAAAAGGACATCAATATTCCCTCAAATGATCATTGTTTATGTCTAATTAAATGTTTTAAAAAGTGGTCTGTATATGACCACTTCTTTTTATGTAAGTAGACTTCTTCTAAATATTTTCTGTTTTCTATCAGCATCCTATTTATTTCATTCTCAGTCAGCTCGGCAATTTGATGTTTAATTTGCTAACATGTTTACATTCCTATACGGGATATAGAACCAAAGGCAAGTCACCTTTTCCTAAGGGATAGGACCATGTGATCTATTGAATCTTGTGTCCAGCATGAGGACAGGTGTAGGACATTTGTTTTAAACATATCTATTAATTGTCCCCAACAAAAGACTGCTTTCAGACTCATAAAATTAATAAGGGCAACATCTTGTAACTCCAATATTTCCCTACCCAATTTTCTATAAGCCATGACTCTTAGAAGCTTAAAAAAATAATTATAAAATGAGTTCACATAAAGTGGTTGTCACATAAAGGAACCCCTGTCTTTTGCTAACAAAAAAAAAAAGTTCAAATCTGTATAGAGGAAAGGCAAACAACAAAAGTAAAGTCTAAAGCAAACATACACAAAACCACCCAATTGCCTTCCTGGTAAAACATGCTGACAAGGAGAAGGGTGGTGTTAGTGTACTTGGGGGAACAGTGTGACTGCACATTTCCAGCTAGGTGAACTCATTTGCAAGCGGGCACTTTCATGAAAATGGCCCATAACATATGCTAATTCTTTTCATCTGCTCTGGCTCTTTAACATAACATGTATGGAGAATGCATATTTCTGAATTATCCTTCTGTTTACACCTGAATCCAGACAGTTAATTGTTCTAGTAACACCTTAAGGGCTTGATCAAAAATAAAACACTATTAAAGGGTTAGCAGAATTGGCTTCCTGAGATGAAAAGCCATGCTTGCAAGATTTAGGAAGAATTATCAGTTCATTGATTTCTATCACAAAACCATTTATTAGTTCAAACTTTTTTGTGTTGAAAATGTTACTTTGAAAAGATGGGATATACCAGTGTGTTAGTTCACATACTTTGTATACTCCTTTTATAAAAAGAAAAGGCAATACTAAGCTGATGGTAAACCACTCCTATACTGATATAATTTGGCCATTAAAAAAAAAAGAGAGAGAATTATGTGCTTATTCAGGAGCACACACACACTTTCTATTTACCTAAATATTCAACTATATAATTTATCATCATTGAATCTGTGTCCTAATAAAAAGACCAAATAGTATATTGAGTTCAACCATTAAAATTAAGTCAATCAGATCAATTATGTTCCAAAATGTAGAAATAAATAATGAGCAATTATTAACTTTTAGGACAAAGGTAGAGAGAAGACCAACATTATAAAACAGCATCACATTCAAAGCTCTGCACTGGAATCTTTACATGCATTAGCTCAGTGATTAATCACAGCAATCCTGAAAAACATGTGAGGATACTTTCATTTTAGAGAGATGGCATCTGAGTCTTAGAAGGGATAAAATTATATCTTAGATCATACAACTAGTAAAAAGTAGACACGCCAAACTATGGTTAACCACATATGGTTAACTTCAAATAGTGCATAGATTTCTTTCCAATACCATATTTCTTCCCAATATGTTAATACTGATAATTAGTAACCAAGTGAGAAATTTCATGCTGTGGTGAAAATATTCATATTACTTGTATCACAGTTGGATTTAAATAAAGACCATGACTTTAAGGTCAGTAGTTCCTTAATTAGAATAAAGGGTACTTCAAGAATAGATATATGCAAATTTCTGTGATCAGTCCCCCTCCCAGGAAAAGAAAAATATTGCCAGTGAATAAGAATTCTTCCACATGACCCAGAAACCACTCTGAGAATAAGAAGCAGGTGGTAGATCCCCAAGTTTTCCCTCCTCCTTTGGTTTGCCCTTCTTTATTGAGTTACACGCATGTTTTCTGTTGTTACTGGCATACATCACCATCTTACAGCTTAGGCAATTATATGCTCATTCTGAAATCGGTAATGGTTATCACAAAAGGTGTGAGGCCCAGAGTGAGGAAAGGGCATAACATTGAGCCGACTTGTTATACCTGGTTGCAATCACAATACATCTCCATCCTTCAATTTTCAGCCTCCCCTTTCTTGTAACTGTAGTATAAAACAACAGCATCAAACAAGCATGGTCAATGAAAGAAAAGCCTAGCCTTTAGCATAAAAACTACCATTTAACATTCTCTGAATAGAATTTCTGATTTCTGCAGTTTAATTTAATAAAGAAAGCATTGTTTTTGGACTCCAAGCATAATAAAATTCTCATTTGCATTGACTGGATTCATGAATTCATGCTGTTAAAAACCTGTTTCTCTCAGGGCTGGCTCAGGTCCCTACAGCTCTCACTCACTTTCCAGTTCTGAGCTGCAGGAGGGAGTTTGCCCATCGCAAGCATCAGCCATCAGTAGTTCATTTCCGTTAGTGCTGCTACAGAAAGCAGCATGGAGCCCAATGTGGTGCAAGCTGCTCACCTAAAACCAGTTCTCCACTGCTCCAAAAAGGGTAAGGACATTTCTCCATATCCCTTTGCTACACATAAATTATTTTTCCTGGCAAAACACCATGCTAGGGTGTTTAGAGTCCAAGATTCTTGAGACACACTCATCTAGAATTGGATTTGCACACACACAGCAGAAAAGATTCCTTTTGGGCAGAGTTGCATATTGAAGGAAAAAGAGAAAAAGTTATGTTTTAGAAAGCCATATCTCCTTGCCTCACTTATTCAATAATGATACAAGTAACTCCAAATAAATAGAATTTCCTGTTAGCAGAGTGTTATGAAGTAAGGATTGACATCTGACAGTGAGGGTTCTTAGAACTTTCTGAACAGTAACCAGACACAAACATAGAAAATCGTTTCAAAAAGCCAGCTCCAATGGCAGACCCATCACTGAATGAATTCCTAGGGAGAATAAATCTTCCCTGGAGGCTCTGCAATGTTAAAATGGATTTCCATCAGTGTGACATGGCAAGATGAAGCATAGACTGTGAATCAGGAGAATGGATTTCATAACACAGAGTGTTTCCTTATTAAAATGATAGAGGCATTGCTATGAATCCTGGGTCTGACATTTGCTATGTGTTTTTGTTGAAGCAACATAGTCTTCTGAGTCATTAGTAAAATGAGACATGAAACCATATACTGTTTTTGATAATGAAACTATTGTCTTTCTTGGCATGTAGCAGTTCCTTGAACATTGCCTAGATTTGTTTTGAAATCCATGAATGAATGTCCAGAGCACAGAGAAGCCCAACATGGGATAAATAACCAAATAACCTGTGATGACATTCCCTCATTAGTAGTCTGGTTCCATGAGTGTCAGGCAATGGTACAATTATGATCACTTAATTACATATAGAAATGTAGATAAACTATCAGAGAATCTAGTTGATTCACTGTGTATTAGACCATTGATGTACTGATGTGTTAACATATATATAATCACATTCCTGATCCCATTACTATATACTGCATTCTCTTTAAGTGAAATGGCCTGAATATACATTTAGTATATGGAAGTAGCTTCCCTCCCTGGACTTTGATATGAGAATGTGAATCAGGCACAGGCCAACCTTCTCAACAACATCCACTGGACTCAGCAATAGGTGTGTGATCCAAAGCCAGCATGTTAGGTGCTTTCCTAGGATTGACTATGTATATCAATAATAATAATGATAATAACCCTCATCAATGCTATATGATAGGCCTTCTGCTGACAAATTTACACATATCTTTCATCTTCAAAATACTTCATAAAGGCACGCATTCCCGTATTAAAGATGCTTCCCCGTATACATTTTTTCCCTACGAGGTCATCCCTTATTAAATTTAGGATGCTGAACTTTTGCCCAAGTCTGTAAGATGCCATAATTCAAGTACTTCTAATTACATCAAGATAATCTGACCTTCATGTGCCAATGTGGACATCTAGGTGGAGTCATTAGTCATGTAATTTAAGAACTTAAAAAAAAAAAGACCTAGTTTAGAGATGCATAGTTTTATGTAATCGTGATTGAAGTAAAATTCAAACTCTGGGGAAGAATAAGAAAATGAAGTCAAGCTGGAACATTAGAGAATGTGTGTTCACCAGTCGAAGTTGAAGACATGTTATCAAAGGCACAGAAAAATAAGAAACATGATAGTGGTAATCATTTCACAATGTATATGTGTATCAAAACACCACATTCCACATCTCAAATATATATCATTTTTATTTTCAATTATATACCAGTAAAGTTGGAAAAATAAGGAAATGAGAAGTGGAAAAATGGAGAATCTGTAAAACCAAGAAAGAAACAAGAAAAATGGAATTCATTGAATTAAGAGCAAAATGAACTAAATTTATTTGCCTACCTGAGGAGCATTGTGTTGAAAGATCCAATTATTCTTGTTGGATTGGTTTTGAGTGGGATTAGGTAAGCACCATGTTATTCTCAAGGGCAATGATGGGGCCACTGAAAAGCTGAACAGAGTTATGTGTCACCTATGGAAAGGACAATGCATGTGTGTACCCTTCTGGGCTAGTAAGACAATTTGTCCTTTTCTTGGAGCGGGGCAAGCACTCTGTGTGTATGTGTGTCTGTGTGTGCGCGTGCGCACACACACTCATGTGCACGCTCACATTCCATTCTCTGCATTTTAATTGGACCTGGGTAATGGAGTGTTCAGGAACAACAGCAAAATGATTAGACTATGAGCAGGAGTATTACCCAATCAAGGCTAACCAGAATCTTTCCATGGAACAACATAAGTGGCCCTATGATTGTGTATTTGCTGGTAGACCCCAAGTTTCCTATTGCCTTGTAAGTTTGAAGGAGTAGTTAAACCTACAGAACCAACAAAGATTGTACTCAGGTTCCTAGAAGTAGTTATTTGCATCATAATCTCTGTCAGAATCTTTACTTAGAATAGCAAAACCAAGACAAAAACGATGCAGAGTTCATTGGAAGTTGTATGAGCCCTGGACAAGAAAGGTGGATCTGGCTTCCAAAGTTGCTTTATTCTGTTAAGCCTGGCAATGCACGAGACACCTAGCTTGCAAACTGAGGAACTAAGGTGGGCAGAGGTGCAATCAATACCATGAAATCTAAGACACCCAGTTCTGAAAAGTTTGAACAATTTGGAACCTTATTAGGCAGTGTTATTGCTGGTAAACACAGCCTTTGGGAAGTCTAAAAACAGTCTTAAAAAAACAAAAAGAAAATTGCAGATATTCTCAGTTTTTTTTTTTTAAACTTCCCAACCACACAGTATGTTAAATTATGTAGAAAATACAAAAGCAATATTACAACAAGATATTGTCTGGACATTTTGTTCTAGCATCTTAAATGGTACCCTTGTGTGGGCAGTAATTCTAGGAGGTACGACAACCAAGATGCTAATACCCGGGAGATCTGAGATCAGAGTGAGGGCTCTCAATCCCAATTCCATCTGCTTGGGCAGATGGCAAAGTGCACTGAGTTTCTCCAAATCTCCCAGTCCTCCGCGCCCCATCAGCACATTGATTTCCTGATAAGAACTTAAGGAAGGTTTTCAGGGAAAAAAAGATTTTATATTTTTGTACTGAATATGTTGACAATATGTCTATGATTCTCCCAGACACGACCTTAAGAGTAATGAATGAGTGCTTGTAGGATGACTTTCCTTATAGGAAGAAAGATGTGTATGACCTGAAAATAATAAAAGATGTCAAGCATGTTGAAGTGCGGTACACAGAATTTCATTTTATTCTCAGAGAAGCGAGAGACAATCTCCAGAAACCATAAATCTTTTTGTCTTCCTTTAGATCATCAAGGCTTTGTAATGTTCTATGGGGAAAGCAAGGAAGAAAGGAAAAAAGGAAGGAGGGAAAGAAGGGGAGAAGGAAGGGAGGGAAGGAAGCATCTTCCTGCCAAGAAAAAGTCTGCTAGCATTTTAACATCAGAAATCCAAAGTAGAAAGTCTACACTATGGCGACATTTATTGTTGGACATGGATGGAATAGTGGGGTTAAATTCAAGCCCCACCTAATACCTAGGTAAGTGAACTCTGCTCTTCATGTCTCCGTCAATTAACGGTACAGATCATCTCCCTTTGGTGGTCTAATGTATGCAACAGGCTAAGTACAGGGCCTGTCATATAGTAGGTGGTTGATAAGGGACACTAAAGTAAAAACATTAAGTGAGATTAAAATAAGAAAAATAATAAAATATTTATGAATAAAAAACAGAAACAATTTTTATCATTTGTGTGATACTTAATTTTAAAATCACTGTCAATGTAGTAAATACTGGTACTATAAATAACTGAATTAATAAATGAATCAATTATTCATATCATGTTCAAAATGATAAAAAAGGACTGATCTCGCACTTATGAAGTTTTCGGTAGAAGGTCATCACTTCTGGAGGACTGAAATCCTCAAAGTTATAGGGCCAGAAAGTATGAGAATAAGAACCCCAACCAGTGCTATTTGATTCCCATAAAGTACATGTGCATATTCAGCCCCATCATGTGCCTGGCAGTGGAAAGAAGCAACTCTTGCAGGTGTCTGGGCTATAAAAGGAAGGACAAAAGGAATCTTGACATGTGAGATCAAAGAGCTGTAGGTTCCTTTAATAAATGCAGATCAGAACTTATGCAAACATCATGCACTGAACATTCAGTCTATTGCAGGGCCTGAACAAAAGGACTCCCTTTCCTGCATCGTCCTCCTAAGGCTGCACTGCTAGTCCTATGCATAGGACTTGATGGAAAGTTCCCCAGGGAGAACCACAGTGGAGACCTATAGAGAAATATGTTGCATTGAAAACCTAGTTCTGGCTTTTATTAGAGAACACAAACTTGGGGAGGTTACTTAAACTCTCTGATTCTTTATTTGAAAAATAGGACTTAAAAACATTCTGTAAATGTTTCTGTGGTAATACATGCAAAATAGATCTGCAGGGCCTTAGAGCTTACTGCTTTTGTGGGGGTGTGAGAGAGGTGGTACATAACTTATTTTAAGGATAGCCTAGGTTGACATTATGGGGTCTCTCTTTCTTTTTTTCTCTCTCCACTCATGTAGAGATTCTACACCTTCAGGTGTAAGTTCTGGAAGAGCCAGAAGCAGAGCTATTATCAAGCTGGCCCCATTTCATGATTTGAATATGCTCTCTAAGGTAAGGTCAACAAACCTTATTGATTCTGTAAAGCTTCTTCCACAATTCCTACTTAAACCTGAAAGTTTTGAGAGTATTTTATTTTTGTTAGCACCAAAACTTCCAGAAAGAAACAGTATTGAGAATGAGAGCTTATAATTTGGTGTTAATTATAGTAAGAACACATCAGTGTATAACCATGGCGTAATGGACTTGGTTAGATACCTGAATTGCAAATCAAAGTTATGAAAGTATGAGCAACTAAATGGTTCTTAAGCATAATCCCTTCTTATCTGTACTGATGATAACGTGCTATTTTCATTGAGGAATTCACTCAGCAAACAGTTCAAGCACATCTAAAAAATGCACGTTAATCCATTTGAGAAAACAGGATGGAATTCAGATATCAACAACCAATGTCAGTTTCTGGAATATTTAGTGGTATCTGCAATCAACGGGTTCTTGAACCACATCATATAAGAAGTCAGAATTGCAATAAGAGCACACAGTCATGGAATTTAGACAATGTCTGTCTAAAGAAGGTGAATTTTTATTCCTATAGGATTTATAAAAGTCACTTAAACCCTTTTGGGGATCTCTGCTCTTTTCTCACTCATGTGGCAGTTAATTTCTGAGAGACACTAGGATACAAGTTCCTTAAGGTGGAGAGGACACATCAATTATATTTGATCCTCCACTTCAAGCACTGTCTGAAGAATAATAAATGTTCAGTAAGTAACTTAAAGTATGGAGGCAGGAAGTCTAGGCAAACAAAACTTGAAAATCATAGGGGAAAAGGTGGCACAACAAAGATGCATTCTTTCTCCAAGTTCCTTTACCTCAAAGACCGCTTCCCCACACCTCCTCCCCAAGATTTGTGTCTTCAAAAATCATGATGGCTAAATTGTCAATATGATAAACTCTTTGAGGTTAAGGGCCTCTGAAATCAGCTAAATAACTATATTTGTAACAAAGCATCTTCCATGTCAAAAATTGAGTACTAAATCTTAGGAGAAAAGTTCCCACAAATCCGCATGAGACTTCTGAGAGGGGAGGTGAACCAATCAGGATGTTTCTTCATATGAAAGTCCAGAGGATAAAAATAGAAAACAATCTTTAAACTCATGCTGCCCATAACAATCCCATAGGACATATGAATTCTAAGTTTCTAATACCATCACCATGTTTGAACTACATTTATGGACAAGTTGTATTCATGGAATATTTTTTTTCTCGACAACCACAAAATATGGGTTCTTTAAATTTGCTAAAGAATTTCCCACTTGCCTGGCAAAAGTAATCAATCAATACACATTAGCTTTAGTGTTGGTTTGTTGTTTTGTTTTCATTATTCTATCAACCATTCCTTTCATTGTTATGACAGAACTATGTGGCATGTATCCCGTATAAAACAGCCTTCCCTCTAAGTCCATGAAAGTTGAAGTCCAGAATCTATAAACTAATATCACCTTTTTGATGAGGAAACCATACCATCTGCATACATGACACTTTTTTCTGCTCTGCTATTAAAATATTTATGCAATGTAGAGAGATATACCAGCACTTAAGTGCACATGTTGGTCTAACAGAACTGAGACACAGTGTTCTCATTATGTATACATAGGTGTGTATATTTGTGTGCACATGTAAATGTCTTTCTGCGGAAACTGCTTTCCTGGGCCCTAAAAAGCTAAACCTTTCCTCCATGACTACATATACTAAGGGAAGCTGCCCATTCATGGTTTTGCTGTTGTTGCTTCTTCCATTGCTGTTGGTGGTAGTGGTGGTGAAAGTGGTGGTAGCATTGTGTTTTTGTGTGGCAAACATATTTACCCAAATAAAATGCTCAGAGGTGTCTGCTTCAAACTAGTCTTCTGACATGGAATGGTTCTGATTCTCTTGAAATTAGTCACATTTTTTCAAGTTCCTCTCTCCACCCCTTCAGATAAACTTAAGAGAAACAAACCCTAACATTGATCAACCATTGCATGCGGGGTTCTGGATATTGCACGCATTGGTCCCCATTTTACAGATGGAAAAACTGACATGCTGCAACATTAAGCCACATATAAAAGCTTCCCACACTTATAAGTAAGTGATCCAAATTTAGATATTTTTAGTTCAAAGCCTGAGCTTTTTCCAGTAGATTGCTCCTCTTTCGCAGCACCTACAAAGGGCTACTTATAACCGATTTCACTTGTAACAAAGTGAAAATTCCATTCTCTGTGTGTGGAGCTGTAACACACATGCTGCTTTTGCCTAAAAGCCTCCTCACTCCCTCCTGCCAATCTTTACCTTTTAATCCCTGTTTGAATCTGCAAAGTAGAGAACTGCAGGCAAATATTTATTCATGAAATGAGCCATTTTTCCCATTTCTAACCCATCCAAAGCTGCTCTAGTTTCTCTTTAAACTTTTGAAAGGCAATTTGCTTCTAGACTGAAAAAAAAGCACAGAGAAATAAAGAATCTCAGCCCAATGCCAGAGTTAGAAACAATGGACCAGAAGTAAAAGTGTCTTCAGGAAAGTAGGCACTGCAATAAATCTCAGATACTGACAACACACATTTCAGATATTAAAGAAAAGGATTCATACAGGACATTTGGAATTGGGATAATAGGCTCTCCTTATCCCTTTTTGGATAAAGTGGCATGAACAAAGTGAAAGTGTACTTGAGAAACACTTTTAAGGCTCCGTTTCAGAGAGAATTAATCATTGAATTAAACTTCTTCCATTGATTAGTAAAATAAAAACCTGTATTTGCAGAAAAACATAAATTCTAGATGAAGATCAACACATACTTTCATGGGTGTCTCCACTCTACCATCAGACGTCGCTATTTGACAAAGGCACTTGATATCATTGGATCAGGATTAACCTAAGCATCCTTACAAACTCCACATTTCAAAGAGCTTCTATCAAACAATTGGAATAAGAACAAGGGGAAATATAACTTTGTGCCAACCCAAATATAGAATATAGTGAAATGGATGACTATGATTTTGTTTCTGCTTTTGTTTTTATTTTATCCTCAGGGTTTTGAATAATATTTGCCACTCTTTTAATCAATGAATACTCATGATGTCAGAAATGCTTTAAGAACATCAAGAAAGAGATGACACTTACCCATAAATGTATGCCCCAAACATTTATTCAACATCCAATTTCTGACAGATACTATGATACCTGCTAGACAAACTCAGATGAATTTTGCCTAGTCTAATTGCAAGGTAGACTAATTGACTCTACTGGTAACCCACCTTATTGAAATTCTAGCATAAAGAGATGTGATTTCTTCTCCTTTAAAAACTACAAGAATTTTACTTAGATTGGCAGATTGGATCTATTCCTATCATAGACCTTCAGAAAACAGGAACTGAAAAGTAGGAGAAAGGGGAGGCTTAGGAGGCAGCAGAAGGCAATCAGTGTTCTGTAAGGAGGCACTGCATCATTATGGAAGCTGAGGAAAGCACACTCAGGGCTCTATCTGGAAGGCAGCGGCAGGGATATATGTCTAGAAGGACACACATTTATTCTGTCATGAGCATTTCATGTAGGGAAGCAGGAAGGTGCCTCTGGGACTGGCAAGGCAGTGAGCCGATTCCACTATTACAAATTCAGAGATTCAGAATATGGGACTTGAAACTAAAACTCAACATCTCTGTGTCAAAATGCAGTACTACCTAAATGGTGAAGAACAGTCTTTCTGCCTTTGCATCTTGTTCTGTTGTTTACCAACTGAGTAACTTTGGACCAATCAACTCTGTTTACCTGATTGTTCTCATATGTAAAACTGATATATCATCTAAATACCATAATAATGCTCTTGGTGTGTGTTTCTTTAAGGATGATGGGAGAATTCATAAACCCTAAAAATGGGGGTTCTTGATTTACAATCCAAGCCAATAATGGCCAATCCTATTTTATGAATAAAGATGTATTGGAACTCATCTCCACCTTTTCATTCATTTTGTTTATCTCTGACTTGAACAGCTGCAACACTGTGCAGTACCCATAGATCCAATTATAATTACCAGCTAAATGATCCTAGATTTTGCCAACTCCTAGAACCCTGTTTTAGAACACTGGCTGGTACATGGTAAGCATTATGAAAGTTTTTGTTAAAATAGAATATCAGATTTTATTACACAGTGTAGACTTATTTTTTATTCAGGTTTAAAATATCTAAGAACAACAACAAAAAGATTTAGGAAGATCTGGATTTGAAGCCAGGTTCTACAATTTATACACTATGTGACTGAACAAATTACTTCATTCTTCTGTTGCTCTGTTCATCAACTATACAGTAAGGAAAGTTAACTGTATTAACTATTTCAAAGATTAAGCAAAGTGATATTTTCCAAGTATTTAGAAGACTGCCCGGTCTACATAGTTTAGAAGGTGTCACCTTAGCTGATTATCTTGTGCCTTTGACAACAGAACCAATACAATCATTTAAAGCACTGTAAGACAGGTGTGGTGGCACTCGTCTGTAATCCCAGCACTTTGGGAGGCTGAGAAAGGAGAATCAAAAGGAGTTCAAAAAGGAGTTCAAAGCCAGTCTCAGCAATGACGAGGTGCTAAGCAACTCAATGAGAACCTGTCCCTACATAAAACACAAAATAGGGCTGGGGATGTGGCTCAGTGGTCGAGTACCCCTGAGTTCAATCCCTGGTACCAAAGAAATAAAATAAATAAAATAAAATAAAAGCACTGTAAAACCTCACAGTAACGTCAGGATATCCCATAATTTCTCTAATAATGAATACAAATGGTAACCACTATTACTGCATCCATTATGGTCATTTTAACATATGACAATTATCAGTGATATTCTCTTTATTAATGAAGTTAATCTTATTATTTTCTTGTAATCATAACAAATATATTGTCTTGCTGTTTTCAATCTTTATTTCTCAAAAAGGTACGTGTTTCTTAATTCCATAGGCTACTATTTGGGCTGTTGGCAAGAATCTAAAGTTGAGCATAGATTTCTACATTCACTATTTATGAGTTGATCTAGAGGAAGGGCCTCCAGAACACTGTAGAGAGTTATCTATCTCTAAATATAATAGTAACAGAATAATTCATTCACTCTTCACGACAAGTAAGGGAAAGCAAGATGATATTCTGAAATTAATATTTTTGGAGCTGAGCCTTGAAAACTATGTGTTTGTGCATGTGTATGTATCTTTTGGGGGCAAAAAGGGAAATGAGAAAAATTTTATAGGCACACAGGGCAACTGAAGAATGTCAGATAAATAGTAATCCCCTGTGCATCCAGGAATTGGGAAGCAACATTTTAATTAAAAAACTCAGATTATAATTTGGAATTAGAAAATAAAAGGCCTTATTATTACGGCTTCTTTAGTTAAAAAGAACATAAAAATCCTTTGTAAATTCCTCCTATTCTTCCTTCTCTTCCTTTCTCTCCTCCCTCATTCAATCACTAATTGACTGTTAATCCCTAATTAACATATACATCACTTTAAATACTTATAATTTCTTTGTGGTAAGGACAGTTTTTAAAATCCTCTCTCTTAAAGGGGAAAGAACAGATATTGGTCAATCAGTACTAAAAAGTTAAATAAGAGGAATAAAATCTTGACTTCTATTGCATTACAAAGTGTCTATAGTTAAGAATAATATATTGCACATATTTGAATATTTAAATCATGTTTATAAAGCAATCTATATTCTGTCATAATCATGTTTCTTTTGGTTTTTTTGTATGTTGATTTTCATTGAGAAATAAGTTTTATACATGTAAATATACATAAAACAAATGTAAGGTTAAAGAAAAATACTACAAGGAGCACTCATGAATTAATCAGTCAGATAAAAAATAAAATAAATCTATTATTAGAAGTCTCAAACGTGATTGTATACTATGGCATCCTCGTCTCTCACCACTAAAGGTAACTCACATCTTAAATTCTACATTTCCAAAATGCTTGTGTTTTCTATAGAGAAAGGCCCTACCTATTCATAGCATCATATTGAGGGACTACAACATATGACCTTTTAGGGGTACAAACTTCATATATACTTTAGTAAATTGCTTTCTGTTCAACTCTATTTTTGAGATTCAGTCTTGCTGAAGCTTAAAGTTATAGTTTAAATATCTATCCATTCTACATTAGATGAAAACTTGAATTATTTATAGGCTTTTGGTTTTTGAAATCATTATGAACAATGTTGACTAGTAGCTTTTACTTGAACTCTAGGGCCTACATCTAAGTTTCTAGAACATTTGGCTCAGAAGGAAATTGCTAGGTGATAAACTCAGTGTTGCCATTTTACTGTCTTCCAAGATAATGGAAGTTTCCTTACAGAGTGATTTTATGAGTTTGCACACACTGATCAAGTGTAAGAATGTACTTTGCTATACATTCTCATCATTGCATATTGTTCAACTTTTAATTTTTGCAATTTGATGAGTACGTAATACTACTTAACTTTAATAATTTGTATCATATCTTATTCTGATCATGCTGCTAAAACAAAATACCATAGACAGGATAGCTTAAGCAACAGATATTTATTTCATACAGTTCTGGAGGCTGGGAAATCCAAATCAGCCCAGCATGATGAGGTCTCTTTTCCTGGCCTGCAGATCATGGTATTCTTGTCATGTCTCCACATGGCAGAGAGAAGCTCTTGGGTTTCCTTTTATTTTTATAAAGTCATTAATCCCATGGTACATGTTCCACCATCATGATCTCATCCAAATGAGATCACCTGCCAAAGGCCCCACCTATTCATATAATCATATTGAGGTTTAGAACTTCAACATATGAATTTGTAAGGGTACAAACATCTATTTTATAACACATAATAATTAGCAAGTATTTTTTCTTATGTGTAAGAGTAATACAATGTTTCCTTTTCCTCATCTTTTGCTTATTTTTGCCTTTTATATATTAATTTCAATTGTTTTTATATATTCTGGTGAAAATTCTTTGTCAGTTCTATGTGGCAAAGATCTATCCTTTTTTCCATTCATGCTCTTTATTATAACTTTTGATAAATAAAATTTCTAAAATTTAATGGAGTAAAAATTATTCATTTTTCCCTGTAAGGTTTACATTATTTGTTGCTTAATAATTGCTTCCTTACCAAAAGTACATAAATTTTTTTTCTCAAATGCCTTTTAAATGAATACCTTTTATGCTTCAGGCCTTTATCCATCTGAAGTTGATTTTTTTATGTTATGGTATGAAATACAAATTGTTTTCCATATGGATGATGAACTGTCCATGAACTATTTATTGATTAGTCTTTCCATACTGACCTGTAGTCCTATGGCTGCTATGTAAAGTTTCTCAGTATACATGGTCTCTTTCTGGGCTTTTTTTTTTTTTTTTTAAATATTTTTTTAGTTGTAGATGGACACAATGTCTTTATTTTATTGCTTTGTATGTGGTGCTGAGGATGGAACCCAGGGCCTCACACATGCGAGGCAAACATTCTACCGCTGAGCCACAATCCCAGCCCCTCTTTCTGGGCTTTTTAATCCAGGTTTACTGTCTACCTGGTTACCACTGTGCCAGGAGTACAGTATATATTCCCTTTATAATAAATCTTGATACATGTTAGTATAAGCCCTCAAATCTTGCTTAAACTCTTCAAGATGCCAGTCTTTTACAAATGTGAAAACTCTACTGTATTCCCTGTGAAAGGCAAAGAGTAAAGTCCCTTTGCAATGATAATCTGAAATATACTTGGGAGTGAAATAGTTCTCTCTAACAAAGCCAGGAGACATTCTAGACTTATATTGACCAATTTTATGACCACTAACCATATTTATATAATTTATATAATTATTTATATAATTATATAATTATATATATATTTCCAAATTTATATAAATTAAAATTAAAATAAAATTAAACATTCAGTTACTCAGGGATCTGATCTGCATTTCAAATATTTAGTAGACAAAAATGACTATTTGCCACCCTTTTGAAGAGCATGTGTACAGGACAGCTTGTGTATGAACAGCATCACAGAATGTTCTACTGGATAGTGCTGATTTAGACCCTTGATGTAGAACCTCAAAGGAAGTTTGTTTATTTGCTTTAGAAGAAAACATTAAAGCAATAAATCCAAGAAAGATTTTCTAACTTTCACTGGGTTTTCTTGTCCTTTGTATTATGTGACATTTGAACTTCTAAAAAATCTCCACATGAATATCTGTATTATTTAAAGTACAGCAACTATTCTCATCCCAATAGATGAAAAACTCAATGATAAAGAAGTGTAATAGACCTTTTATATCTGTGGGTTCCACATCCATAGATCAAACCAACCACAAATAGAAAATATTCATTTAAAAAATCACATTTGTACAGAACATGTGTAAACTGTTTTCTTGCCATTATTCCCTAAACACAACAGGATAATAACTATTCATTTAGAATTTATATTATAATATATATTAATTCAGAGCAATTTAGAGATTATTTAAGGTAAACGGAAGGATGTACATAGATTATAGGCAAATGTTGCACCATATTATTTGAGGGACTTGAGCTCATTTACATATTTTGGTATCTTCAGATAGACCTCGTCAGGGCTTTTGGTCTCAGCAATGAAAAAGCTGACTCACACAGTACATTAAAACTATCCAATTATCTCATCTTTATTTGCTCTTTGATATTTCTATCCTCTGAGCAACTTCCAGGTAAGTGATCTCTGATTGTTCATGACTGGTGATTAGAAACTAAACTCCTTAACTTAGGCTCTCTGTTCACCTTGAAACAGCTGTAGTTGTCCTTTATGTGCACATGGTAGATAAAAACAAAGAAAATGTGCTTTAGGGTTTTGATGCAAATATGGCTGAGCCATCTCTGAAATTATGAGAACAGAATCTGAGTAAGAACTAGAGATGTGTCCAAACTGATTCATCAGAGCAACATGGTCTGGAGGTGATCACTTAGAGTGGAGGTGGTGTATTATAGGGGCTCAGGCAGGTTAGAAGATCAGAACTGATAATGTGGGGAATCCTCTGGCTTAATCAAGGATTCTCTGAGCTAGGGATTGTGAGTTTTCCAGCATACTTTGAGTACATTTGCCTGGGAAGACCATTTACGTTTTAAAAGATCAAGAGGAAGCATTAAGATATGGAATGTTGAACTGGTAAGGTGGTGCACACCTGTAATTCCAATGACTCCAGGAGACTGAGTCAGGTCAGACTACTCCAAATTCAAGACCAGCCTCAGCAATTTAGCAAAGCTCTAAGCAACTCAGTGAGACTCTGTTTAAAAATAAAAAGTAAAATGAAGTGGGGATATCGCTCAGTGGTTAAACACCCCTGGGTTCAATCCTTAGTAACAGATATGGAATACTGGAAATTTGTCTTCAGCATCTTCATGTGGTCTTCTAACTAGCTGAGACTAATTCTTCAGATATAAATCTCAGGTGGGCAGGCTGAACTATACCATTCACCACAGTAATTTGAAAATGAGAAATAATTACCTAATTTTGGACTTTCAAACAATTGCCTCTTCCAACTCCTAGGAAGTTCAATACAAATATGCTACAAAAGTGGAAGAAGGTGTTTCCATTGTATTAGTCCATTTTCTGGTACTAATTTATCAGAGTACGTTTAAAGGAGAATGTGTAAAGGGTTGAAAGTATAGATTGTTTGATTCCAGTCTCTTACTTTTCTCATTATAATATGATGCTACAAACATGAATCTCCCAGTACTCAAATTATAGTAAAAACAATCTCTGAAAGTTATTTATCCTTACACAGTTTTGTTCGGATGTTAACGTTAATAGTAATAGCCAACATTTGCTAAGTGTTGACTGTGTTTCAGGCACTTGATATGAATTGCTTCATTTAATTCTCTCAATAACCCTATGAGGTATGTAATATCATTTTCATAATTTTCCAAATAGGAGAAGTCTAGGTTAGTAAATTTCCTAAGTTTACATTGTCGGTAAATGACCCAAGCCTCTATGGCTTCATAGAATTAAGAATCCAGGCTGTGATCAATTTACATTTATTCTCAGAGAACAAGACTATTCATTTAGCAAAATGATCCTGTTATTACAAGACTCAGAATAGTCAGGGAATTGCTATTATCTGCCCTTCGTCGATCTGCATTTTGTACTGTAGAAAATTATTTTTAAAGGCAAAGGTAAACTTAAAGATAAGTCATATTTAAAAAACAAAATTAGTAATCAAGAAATGCAAAGTACCCTCCATATGCAAAGCTCTTTCTTAAACTTTTAACTCAGGGTTTCTACCCAAAAAAGTGATCATCTAAGATAAGAAAGAACTGAGCCATAGTCAGGGGTAGAATTGGTATGCAAGTCAGCTATTCACCTACTGGCATATACAAAATATGACTTTCTATCCCTGATTAAACAGGTGCTCTTTAAACCAAGCCCTGCATATTAATTGTAAGTATTTTTGTAGTAACAGTATTAAAAACCATCCCTGATAGCATGCAGCAGCTAGTCACAATGCCAGCCTTTTCCCAGTGGCAGCTTTCCTGAGTTACAAATACCAAAACAACAACAAACCAAAACAAATAGAACTGGGCATGTTGACGATGGAGCATCCTCTGCTAAACACTCATGAAAAAGACAGAAATTACAGGTGAAAACAAGTGTACTCTGTTATAACACAGTTGGATGGCAAGTTTTTAAAATGATTTTTTTTTGTTATTAATCCAAGTAAATTGTAAAGGCTGCCGGCCAACTATTTGTTGGTAATATTTAACTCTGTGGCTCAAACTCCCTTAAAACTATGAAATGATATCCAGGAAATCCCAATCTTAGGCTAAGTAGGGACATAAAGAAAGCTGCTGAGGTCAGTAATATTCACACACAAGAGATCATTGCATCAATAAAATTTCATTCCAAAACAAATTGGGTTTTTTGGCAAGAAATAGAATGAAAGGGTCAAAGCACAGATAAGACTTAGATAGAGCTAGCAATTTTTTTGTGGTCTGTACTTGGGCTCAGAGACAGAAAGTTCCTTTGATTATATGAGACTTGCAAGTTACTGGAAACTTCTGCCACCCTTGGGAATGAATTGACTTAGAGACTAGTTCTAACATCTAAAGTCAGATTGAGAAAGATAAAAAGGTAGCAGAAAAATAAAAGGGATGTGGAAACTATCATTTCACACATCTGTATTCTTTGGCAAGCATGGTTATATGCTCTTGATGCATTGTTATTTTTAGACAAAAAGGATAATTCAAAATATTCCAGACAAATCAATACCATGATTGATTGAAATGAGTTTCCCCACACATGGAGGTTTATTAGTGGCAGCATGCTGATATTCAAGTTTGGGCAGCCAGCTTTGATGGAATTATGGACTCCCAAGGTGTGGGGATGTACTAAGATTCACTGTAACTGCAACTTTGTGCCCTAGAGAAACCAGAACATCTAGGCCCTGGGAGAGCAATATACATGTTCAGAGATAAAAACCAGTGTGCAGCTGTATCTCAAATCTCATGGAACATTTTTTTTTCCCAGACATTTGCTTATGTAGCCAGAGCCACAGTTCCTGTAGCTGCAAATCAGTAGTGTGCTCAGACTGCCATCCTTAGCTCCTATGATTGATCAGGGAGGCGATGAAATAAATTAACTGTACTGAATTGCATTAGAGCTCAGGGAATGAAAAACATGTGCTTGTTTCTATTCTTTCTTTTGTATTCTGTTCCAATAAATAAGCACTCTATAAACATTAATTAAGCCCTTTCCATAATCCATTGGGATTGTGCTATGGGTACAATTTTATTTGCTGTCTGTGTTAAAAGTTAGGATCCTATAATAATATAGGATCTATCCAAGGCAATGAATTTTTATCTTT
The DNA here is from genome assembly GCA_004024805.1 of Geosciurus inauris. Taxonomy (NCBI): domain Eukaryota; kingdom Metazoa; phylum Chordata; class Mammalia; order Rodentia; family Sciuridae; genus Geosciurus; species Geosciurus inauris. The sequence continues at coordinate 26,716 of PVHX01002852.1, forward strand.
GGGAGAAATCAGAATGCAGGCTTCTACCTTTTCTTCTAATATCTATCAAAATATAAGTATTACATGTAAGTTAGGACCCAGCTAGGTCTCCAAAGATGGACAAAATTAGATCCACTCACTGTATCTCAATTTACTGGATTTTTAACTATGAGCAGCACCTACAAACTCTTAAAATTAAAAGATTAATTGAAAGGTACTATTATTTCTCTCATTTTATAGAAAAGGAAACAAAGATTTGGTGGCTACTATAGTATCTGGCATAGTGCAAGAGTAATCGTTAGGTTCTTACCAAATGGATATTGTCATTAACTAGTATGCCAGAGTACGAAAAGGACCAATAAGCCAGGTTCTATTAGTTACTAACAATTACCCTTTTTATCAATTTACTTACTGGTAAATTGCATCCTTTAACACCTTTTAACGGGTCCTAATGTTTTTTACTTCAAATTCTGTTTACCTCCTTACAAGACAAAAGGCGTTCCCGTTTTATAGGTAAGAAAAGCTGAGAGCATCAGTCAAAGTATGCGGATTATTTGAAGAATCTTAAGAGTTAGGATGTGACTTCTCACCTCTGTGACTCCAGTATCTTCACTCACTATATTCAGATATAAATCCTATATGCGTACCCTAAACCATCTTGATAAGTTTAGGAATCCAATTTTCTCCAAACTGCCAGAGTTAGCATCTCAAAGTCATTTTGGGTAAGCAGGGGCGGAAGGGAAGGAAACTCACATCTATTAAGGTGCTACCATCTGCCAGGCAGAGCGCGAGGCACTTCGGCGTGCTCCGTCTGTACTACAGATTTTTCTTTCTGTAAACTTCTGCTCTCATTTCCCCACAGAATCCAAAGGTAGCAGGGAGGTAAGTGATCATAACCTTCTCATTGCTCTTTACACTTCATGCAAATGCATAAAAGACTCGGCTTAGGTGAGCAATCGCTTGACTTAAATTCCGTAGCACTGGAGAAGCTTACAAAATGTGTGCACATATTTCACTTTAGATGGTACTTAAAACAACATTTGGAGGCAGATGGAGGATATATTGTGATCTGTTCCACAGGTGAGGAAAACAAGGTTTCTGAGAGAATTAGAGTATTATCCAAAACAACACAAGTTAGAGACAAAGGTCGTGCTGGAGCCCATTCACCCACATGAGTCAGAAAACTCGGGAGCCATTCAAGATGATGTTCTCTCTCTGACTTTCACCATTGCCTCTCTCTCCTTTTATTCACATCTAAAAGTACTGAGATTAGCAACTCTCCTTTATAGATGAAACTGGGTCTATGAAATACCAGCACTCTCCAAACCATCCAGAGATATTTGAAGAAAAGGTGGCAATTGGTATAATTTGATTCCTAAAATCATCCATTCCAAAACTTATGTACTACTTTGGAGAAGTATGCTGTCCTTAGAGACAGGAGGATACCTAATACTTTGAGTGTTTTCACTCGTGGGACAAGCAATGCATTGAACGTATCCCTACAACTGCCTGCTTTCAGTAAAGTATATACTAAGCCTCTTTGTGTGTGTGTATATGTGTGTGCATTCTTTGCAGAAAATGAAATGGAAGGGAATATACCCCATTTTGGAATATATACAAAGACTAGGAACAAAATACCTCTAATATGTAGTTCAGAGAATAAAAATTCAACAGCAGCAAGGAACCAATATCCTGGGATTCATTCATTGAAAAATACATATTAAACACCTACCTAGGTAAAGCCATGGACATAGCAGTAAGTAAAAAAAAAATAATTCCCTGCTTTTCTTTAGCTTACATTCTGGTCTCAAATATCAGACTTTTTAAATATGCATATACTATGTTTGAAGGTACATTTTTCTATGGACAGAGCAACTCCAGAAAACATCACAGCTGTATAATTCTTTCAGATCACTTTCTTTCTTTCTGTATATCCTCTCCACCATATTTCTACCTTTAGACATTACTCAAGGAGGTAGCTAAGAGATGCCTGCTCTTCCTCTCTCTAGCCTTTCCTATTGAAATCCATTTCTTACACTTATAATATTAATCTTTTTATTCTTTAATTATTTATAATAGCCATAGGAGGAGGAGTAATAGGAGCAGTAAATATATGTAAGATAAAAAATAAAATATGTAAAATAGTAAAAAAACAAAAAGAATACCAAGCAAGAAAGTGACTTTCCCAATACAGATCAGTGTCCTCCAGTTTTTCTATCCTGGGCAACTATTGTCATCCAGTTCTATTTTATAAGTGTTTGTGTATGTGAATGTGTCCTTACCCAAAGAAATATTCTATGTACACACAAGCATGCACAAGTTTACAACTCTTTTCCTTCTTCTTTTACACAAATAAAATAATTATTTTTGGAAAGGTATGTACCAGGGATTGAACTCAGGGACACTTGACCACTGAGCAACATCCCCAGCCTTATTTTGTATTTTATTTACAGGTAGGGTCTCACCGAGTTGCTTAGGGCCTCATTTTTGCTGAGTCTGGCTTTGAACGGGCAATCTTTCTATGTCAGCTTCCCGAGCTGTTGGGACAGGTGTGCACCATGGCGCCTGACCAAAAGTAAAGTAACTTCTTCTATAAAAACTCTCCTATATCTTGCTTTAGAGACCAGTACATAACATTCGTACCACTGACTCTGATTTTTCACAACTGCATAGTGTTCCACAAAATGAACATATAATAATTTATTTAGTCATTCATAAAAGAAGTCTAATTTGTTACTCCTTAGTTTAAAACCTTCAAAGTTGGACTCTGCACTGCCAACACATGGATGGTAAAGCTAAAACCCCTAAAAATGGCAGGCAAAACATCTTTTGGCTGGGAGGTAGGTAGGAATTAAGCAGTGAGGAACATGGGCCTCATGGTTTTCATGTTCTACTTTTTATAAACTCTTTGCTATTTTTAATTTTCACTCTCATTTCACTCAACTGTGCCTCTAATACTTATCCTTTCCATTTATTATATTGTCCCCCAGTAAAATAAATCCTGTATGGTGCTCAGAACTCATTTTAGTTTCTTTTCCAAAGTAGGTTACCTTACCTGCAGGTCCCAGGTGCAAATGGCATCATACTCTGTTCCCACGTGTGTCCACAGTGACCAGTATTACTGTAGTACTGTCTAGTGTACCATGCTGAGATTGAGGACTTCCTCAACTGTCTCTCCAGTTGGCTATAAGCTTCTTTGACTACAAAGACTTTACCTTATTAATCTCTATCAAAAACGGATAGCAGACCATCTACCTATTATAGGCCAAGGAAGATTTGTTGAATGACTAATGGAAGGTAAAAAGTTTTATGACCCCAATCCAATGGTCTCTCCACTGCAGACAAGACAATGACATGAATCTATTTGTTATAGCACTGGTAGTAACAGTGCGGTCCCTAGGCACATACCATTAGCACCATGTGAGCACCTGCCAGAAACAGGTAAGAAATCAAAAACACTGAGACCAGGGGTTCTGTGCTTCAACCAGTCTTCCGTGTGACTCTGGTGACAACTGAACTTTCACAACCACTCCAAGGGCATATTTCTCAGTTCTTGTTTATCCATTACCTGTTAGCAGTTTTGCTTTTTGCATTAGGACTATCTGGTGGGAAAAGCAGCAACATATCCCACCTCTGCTTCTATTTCCTTCTACAATGATGCTAAAGCTGTCTCCTACAATACTTTTGGCAAACATATCTATCTGAAGGTTAACTTGAGCTTTCTAGGAGATTAAGAAAAATGAACCAAGTTTCAAACAAGGTGATTATGTATGTGAAATCATGCTAGCTCTCTCATGCTTGGCCAAGGTACTCAGGGTAAAGTTTTATTAAAGAAGGAACAGGTCTTGTATACATACAAAAACCTATTCTGTCCTGTGAGACATAGAAAGCATTTCTTGTGACGAAAGATTATGAAAAATGTCTCAACACTGAACCTACCTAAAGCAGTAATAAAGAAGAAAAGCAAACAACACAAAACAAATTGCTTAGATGTTATTGAAAGTAATACCTGTTTTCCACAAAAGATAGTCTAATCCTCAGATTCCAAGGGCATAGAAAGACTTGGTCTGGGAACAGGCATTTATCTTTTGACATGTCATTCTTTACTCAGATGAATGGGAAAGGAACATATTTTATTAGGCAGACTAGATGCCTGCAGTCATATATAATAAAATATTTTCTTATTATTGTTCCACCAAATTAATAAGTATCTTTTAAACACTGCAGGGAAACTTGCTTTCGACCTCACCAGCTCTCATCTCACCTGCCTAACTCAGTAGGTATCATCCATCCGCCCTTGGTCTCCTTACCCACTTAGCCTCCAACAAGAATTTATGAAATCTTCAGATAGCTCATAGTGATCCTAATTCTATGTGAAAGTTTCCTGTTTTTAAATCATGCTGAAAAGACAGTCTGGCTAGGCAGCTTTAAAGACATATGTCTCCTTCGCCTCAAGACAAAGAAGAATAAACCTAATCCATCCTTGCAGATAAATTCATCAAAACTCAAGGCCTGTGGAAATGTTTACTCGTGCCTTTTCTATTTCTTAGAATATCTGAGCTAGAAAGGTCCTGACAGATCATCCAACCCAATTCCCGGAAGCAGAAATAAAAATAACAGCATTGGGGCTGAGATTGAACCTGGGGTGGAAGAATCACATGAGTCTTTTAAATGAACAGCACAATCCTGTCAGGGCCACTGCAGGCAGCAGCAAGCACTGCATCCAGGGGCAAATCTTGCCTTCCTCAAAGAAAGAATGCACTTAAGATTCTTTTCAAGCTCCATCTAGGTGAACCAAACACATGGGCTATCATTTTAAAAAAGCATTACTAGACGTTCTAAGATGTGTATGCCTATAATATCAGCAGCTCAGGAAGCTGAGGCAGGAGGATCCCAAGTTCAAAGCCAGCCTCAGCAATTTAGTGGAAACCTAAGCCACTTAGAGAGACTGTGTCTCAAAATAAAAAATAAAAAAGGGCTGAGGATGTGGCTCAGTGGTTAAGCATCCCTGGGTTCAATTCCAAGTAGCCCACCCCAAACAACAACACAAAAGCATTAGTACATTTCTAAGGGATATAAGAGCACACTTAAGATTGCTCAATTGCAATAGATTTTCCTTGGGAATATATAAAGTCATAGAATATTTCTATTTTCTGAAGCTGTGTCCACATTCATTCTGAAGTCTGAAGGTCTTCCACAAACACAGACCTAGATAAGATGGTTACCAAGAAGCAGGAAAACTTTTATGCACTCCCATGACTTCGTGGCAATTTAATTGGTGAAATAATTTCAAAAAGCAAATTGAATTGAATCACAGTAATCAGGGTAGTTTACTATATCCCTGATAAGATCTGCAATTCCAGAAATCTTGAACTATCATGTAGTTTAACCTCCACTTTGGTTTCTTTCACATATAAGGTTAAGATTTTTTAAAGAAATATTTCATCAGTAAAGCTTTGGGTATTTTTAAAGAATAATCTCCTTTTCTAGGGTCTTTGTTCTTAAAATTCAGATTTTCTTTGAAAAAGCTGCAATTCTAATATTTAATCCCACTCATAACTACCTAGAGTCTCCTGGAGACCACTTTGTCGATAGATCAGCCATTTTTACATTATTCTAGACTCTTGCCTTGTGATAAAGTATCTTAAGTAAAATTAAGGCATCTCATCACAAAGAAAATATAATGCATATTTCTTTGAGGTCCCACCTGTATCATGTTGTGCATGCTATCAAAATGATTGATTAGGTGCCCCTTAAGCCAGCTGCTTATCTAAGCACTTAATGTCTATGCAATGACATTTGTAAACCCACAGTTTCTGTTGGTCCTACTGTAGTTTTCCCTTTCCAGAAAAAGAGGTGTCAAAAGAGTCAATTGTGATGGCACATGCCTGTAATCCCACTAACACAAGAAGTTTAGTCAGGAGAATCACAAGTTCAAGGTCAGCCTCAGTAACTTAGCAAGGCCCTAAGCAAATTATTCAGACTCTGTCTCAAAATAAAAGATTAAAAAAAAGTGCTAAGGATGTGGCTCAGCGGTAAAGCACTTTGGGTTAAATCTCCGGAAGGAAGGAAGGAAGGAAGGAAGGAAGGAAGGAAGGAAAGAAAGAAAGAAAGAAAAAGAAAAAAGGAAAGAAAGAAAGGGAGGGAGAGAGAGACTGTAGGGAAAAAAATCACCAGTCGATGCTGAAACTGTTGCATGGAAATCTGACAAGGAATCAAATCCTCACAGATTGCCTATTAACTATTAAACCAAATATAATCATTTTTCAAAGGAAATACTTGACAGACAACATAGGTGGGCATGTTAGTATCATCAATATTGGAACAAAATGACATCATTCACCTTGTGATATGACTCAGTGAGAATACAGCCTTACTTCTAAGGGTTTTTCTGCCAAAACTGAACATGTATGTACCCACAAGGGAAAAACAGATGCAAAATTTGAAGTACATCCTACAAAATAACTGGTCTGTAAACTTCAATTATATCAATTTCAAAAAAAAACTGAGAAATTATTCTAACCAAAGGAAAATTTAAAATACACACTAAAAATGTAATATGCCATCTTGACCTGTATCCCAAGAAATACGGTGTCTGTAAACAGCAATGTTAGGACAGCTGCAAAATTTCATATGGATTATGGACAGAATAATAGTATTGTGCCACTGTTAAATTTCCTGATAATGGTAATTATCCTTTAGTTAGGAAATATTTTGAAGTATTTTGTGGTAATGAACAAAATATTCTCAACTTGCATACAAATGATTGAAAAGAAAAATGTAATATTCATAGGTTGATAGCTAATGATAAAAGAAACTAAAATATATATATGATATTTCAGGAGATACTTGTATTATTTTTGCAAATTTTCTGAAAATTTGAAATTATGTTATAAGTATCCTTCTATGGTGAATGACAATTAAAGTTGTTTATCAGATTTTTACAGTTTAGGAGCCATTTTCCCAATTTGACAGATGCATAAACTGAGAGTTGAAGAGATTATAATAATTGCATGGGGACACTTGGCTAATTGGTGTCACAATCAGAATTTTAATCCAAATATATTTGCATCTCAGACTTCCCAGTCTGCTCTCTCTCTTCAACCAGGTTATTCTGTGCCTAAACACAAAGGAATGTGGCATGGACTTCAATACAGCCCTTTCTTACTTCTTTCCATAAAATATGCCTAAAATCTTAAACTTGTAATTAAATAAATCTTGGCTATCATCTGTTTGATGTTAGTGAACAAGCTGAGTGACTCAGTCCTTAGCTCATGTACCAAATGATCTCTACAATGGGTAGTAGCATTGCCACTTATGAAGAAACTACCTGTCACTTGGAAAAGATACAATAGTTCCCCCTCTTAGCTTAAGGGAATATATATTCCAACGGATGCCTGAAACCACAGATTGTACAAGACCATATGAATACTAGGATTTCTTTTTTGTTCTTTTAATTTTAATTTTTATTATTTATATGTGGTACTTAGGATCAAACTTAGTGCTTCATACATGCTAGGCAAGCATTCTTACCACTAAGCTACAAGCCCAGCCCAAGGATTTCTTATACATACAAACCTGGTGGGACAAAGTGGGATGCCTGAGATTTTATCTCCCTACCCAGAATGGTACACAATTTTAAATTTATGAATTTCTCATTTCTAGAATTTCTGACAGGTAACTATAACTGCAGAAAGTAAAATCATGGCTAAGAGAATACTACTGTTTTCAAGTCTCTACTTCTTCCAGTCATCTGGAAGGTAACTTGAGGTTAGAAATGAAACTGAATTGTTGATTCTAAAGACAATTTTCCCTAGGACTGATTCTAACCTTTGAGCAATAGATAATAAAAGCAATAAGATGTTGGGGGGGGGCACTCACTTCTAAAACATCTGGAGGATAAAAATCATATGGAAGCTGAAACTAAGACAACTGTAGTTAAGTTCAAGAATTTCATTAGCAAACAGGACCTGCCATGGAAGCACAAAAGTTTCAACGATTATGATTTCAGTGATACTTCTACATTATCTGATTATCAACAATAGTCAGAATTCTAAGGACAAAAAAAGAGTAGCTATCATTTATTGAGTGTTTAGTATATATCATTTATTGAGTATACTTGTCATCTGTAAATAGTCTCTCATTTAACCCCAAATTTAAAATGAACAAAATCTGAACAAATGACAAACCTAACCTGAGGCACATTGAGCTTGTTCAGAGTTATAGGGATCTGGGCCTAAAGCGCACTGCACCACTGATTTTGCTATGGTATCACAGTTTGGGGAGCTAGAACTACTAAAAAGGAAGATGGAGATCTAGAAGAAGAAATTCTTAGAGTAAAAGGACCATGAAAATCATCACAGAAGTTATAGATAACTCTACAGAGATGGCATCATGAATGAGGCAAGGATTTGAAGCCACATAAACCAATGCAGGAGATCTGCAGATATGGGTCTGTCTCTGCTACATGGAAATGTAGCTTATTGAAATGTATTGGCTTCTTATTAAGCATATGAGACATTAATACCTAACTCTTTGGTTTATTATAAAAATTAAATGATAGAGTGGACATAATGTTCTGGTTAGTGATTATGATTTTAAAGGACCCTGAGAAAAACCATCCATGTGCATACAGCTTTCCCAGTGTCTGTTGTTCATACTGTGTTCACCAGGTCACGTAAGGACGTAAGTTAAACATTCTTTCAGATTAAAAAGAAAAAAGTCATATGAATTGCATTTGTATCTTGGAAACATGGCTTAAGATAGCTTATGCTGTAACTTTTCTGAGTAGACTGTTTTTCAAAATGCTGTGAAGTTAGCTAGAAGAAAAAGAACATCCGTCCATATAGCGCCTACTAGTAGGAGGTAGTTTTATAAGTTTGGCAAAAATGTTACACAGATATGTCAACTAATAACCACTGTGTGCCCACAATCTGCCAAAAACTAAATAGAAAGAAATTATGAAGGCATCATGGTATAAAGAAAAGATAAAGCCTTTGGCTAAAATTTTAGTTGAACTTCTTTATGTCTCTAAGATCAGTCTCAATGTATTTGCTGAGAAATTTTTACATATTATTTTTCTAAGGAGTACCTGTAGAGACAAATTTGGTGATTTTTAGTAGGACTACTAGAAGCAGTAGCCACAATTGTAGTACTACAAGAAGGAACTATAATGACATCTATTTGTTAATCAATTAAGCAATGCATGACACTATTATGCGGTATTCCATGTGGCATCTATCTTTTTATCAATTCATTTCAGAAATCCTGAAAGTTTAAGTGACTTCTCTAGGTCACATAATGGTAACTACTGCTCACTAAGTTTAGGAGAGGATTTTGGACTCATCTGCATAGATACAAAAAACAAAACAAAACACAACAACACATTTTACAGATATGTTTAGCTTTTAAATTCAGAAAAACATGATTTTGAGGCAACAGAGAAAGTTGAATGGAAGGACAAACTGGATTTCTTATATTGGTGAAAACTGACTCGCATAGTTCCCTACCCTCACCCCTCTGTTTAATAGGTACAGTTCCTCCAATAGCAGCAGTTCATTCAAGATGAAACTGTCACTTCATCTCATTCACTTAGGATTTCTGGATTGGAATGGAGAGGTGGATATTAGGAGTACTGTGAGTAACTGCAACCTCGAATTTCATATAATCCAATGGGAGATGGGACCTGCCCATTAGTACAACACAGTGTGTGTGTGTGTATGTGTGTGTGTGTGTGTGTGTGTGTGTGTGTGTGTGTGTGTGGTGTGTATCAACCTGCTGCATGCATTTCTTTTCAAAAAGCTACCCCATGGAGACAAATAGCCCGAGGTAAATAAACAAACTATACATTTGGCTTTTGACTAGAGGCTTAACTTGTCAGGGATAATGATTTACATAGTGATCTTCTCCTTCCTGCCTAGAAAGTTGCATTAGCTTCAAGCTATGTGCTCTGTTAAAGAGGCATAGGGAGAAAAATCCTTCCCATTTCAAGCTGATTTTTTATTGTTAATTCTTTTCCAGGGGTTATGTGTGATCTGGATAACAGGTGAACTGGTAGGGAGGATACTAAGACGACAAGTAGAAATTATTTTTGAAATAGGTAAACTCATTTAAGCAGGGAATAGCCTGCCTGTTATTGAATATTGCTGCCTTGTATCTTCCAAATTAATGTTTATGTCATCCAGAAATTCTTATATGTGTCCTAGTCCCCTCAGCAAAGGCAATGGTAGGTTGTATGTCCCCAATACTGTTGAAAAAATCTGTTTTACCCAACAATGTGTCAGCACTTCAGAATTACAAGTTGTCTTGATTTAAAAGTTAATTTTATTTTTTAAAAAAGCAAAAAGAAAACCTACCTACGGAACGCCATATTGGTTTCACAACTCTGTTTGTGTTTAAGGAGATGACATAATGTGAACACTTTATCTAAAACACTTCAATTCTCCCTCACCCCCAAATCTAATGGCACTCTGAGCTACATCCTTAACCCTTTTTATTTTATTTTGAGACAGGATCAGTCTTGCAAATTGCCCAGACTAGCTCCAAACTTCCAGTCCTCTTGCCTCAGCCTCTGGAGATGCTGGGATTATGGGTGTGCACCATTGCAACTGTTCTCAGCTTTTTCTTTTTTAAATAAAAAACTATATATCAAGAAAGTTTAAGAGCCAAACTGATGGTAAACATTTATGTTTGAGATTTGATTCAGCAATGTTCGGTTCACCAACTTTAGACGAATTATAGAACCTTAATAAATCTGTTTATGTCTACTAACTGAAATACAGTATAGTGTGTACCACACATGGATTTGTTGAACATGAAGAGAGATGTGCCAAAGTGCTCAATCTAGTGAAAGCAGATCTTGTGCTGGAAATATTAGTCATTAACATATTATTAATAGTAATCAGATTTCCTGTTTTCCATAGGAGAAGACTCAGAATGGAAGTTGTGATATAGATTATCTAGAGCTGAACTTCTTTTTGTGAAACATTGCTTTTTCATGAAGACAAATCGATAAAAATCTTAAATGAATTTATATTCATTTAATGAATCTTAAATGAATATATTAAAACATATTTTAGATAATGGATTTGACTGTTAATGTATTTAAAAGCAAATTTACCAGAAATGTTTAGTAGAATAATTACCCATCAGTGGGAAGGTTAATATTCACTTATCTGAGTAGGTATAGAATTTTGGTGGTATTTATATGTGGTGGGGGGTATGCCATCCTTAAATAATTATGAATCTAAGATTCTTTACCTTCAATATTTACAAAGTGAGCCATTAAGTCTAGCTTTTATTTCAACAAATTTCAGATACTTCAAATCATAAAATTTTCAGTGATTCAAGAATTTGGAGATCAAGTCATTTTTTAAATTGTTCACAAAAGAAAACAGTAAATGAATAACACTCAATAGCACACAAAAATAGTAAGTGAATTCCAACATAATAATTTTTATTAACAACATTTTAATAATACTGCAACATAATTATAAGAAGTTAACAATTTAATATTTCCTCATACATCATATTATTAAGATGGTGATGGTTTTATATTTGAGTGCAAAAACACTTCATAATGCCAAATATCTTTCAGGGAATCATGCTTACTTTGGCATTGCTCAAAATAAAGGTAGCCTTTCTGAATCGTATTTCTCTAAGGGAGTTCTGCAGCATGTAGAATTCAAAGCCACTGTGTCCCACCTTACCTTCTAATTAGATGAATTAATGAGTGGTAGAAGTTGAAAGGTAGTGAACATATTCAACACCCCCACTTTGATCTTCCAAACAATTATTTTGTCTGTACAGGGGCATTCTGAAACACAGCAAATGTTTTCCTGTTAATATGGAATGTGGGTATCCATTATTTAATTCTGAAATTTCTACATCTCCTGAAGTGTTAAAGAGTAACAATTAAGCACTTACTTTCATCTCTGCTTTCAGAAGGCAAGGCACTGTGAAAGCAGCACTGCTCCTTCTACTCAAAGCTACTCATTTCTTCCCCAGGCTCAGTGTTATACCAGTCAGCATGAATTAGAATCACAGAAAAACAGAATGTTGGCTTTCCAAGGATGCTAGAGAGTACTGAAGCCACTCGTGTTATTTCACAGATGAGTAATATTTGGCCATGTAGTAAAAGGACTAATAAATGTCTAGGTAATGGCAATTAGAAAAAGTTTTAATTAATGACAGAAAAAGTCAAGGGAATGAAATGCTTAGAATTCCATTATATTTAGTCCTCACTGAGTGAACTAAGATATCATAACAACTGCTTGGAGGAATACCTAAAGGACAAATATTACAAGCTAACTTTCTATTGAGGAAACTGAGGTTTAAAAATGTTAAAGGACATTTAAGATCACAGGCTGTAGTGTGTGGCTATTGTGACAGGATGTGAAGCTCAGCTCCGTCTCATTGCAAAGCAAGAGCTCTATGCCACCATCCTGCAGGCTGATATAATTCTCAATGGAAAAGAAACAGACCTGTGTTCTTAACTAGCAAAGGTCAATGGAAGCACGATACGTATGGTGTTCTCTACAAACCATTCATCTCCAAGGATAAATACTGGAGAAAAATAGACAAGCCACTGTGGCTGTAACAACAAAAAAATACAGAAATTATACTGAAAACTCACTAACAATTTCAGAAATTTGTAGCGTACATCATTGGTTAATCTTCTGTGTGTGTCTATGTCTTTGTATCTGTATCTCCTGTTGCTTCAAACCCAAATCTATGGCTCCTACAAAGTTTGGCTTGGTTGAAATACGGTATCTTAAATAGTGAAATGTGAATAGAAAATGTTCTTTCTTTAAGAGAAAGGAAGTTCGAATTGAATATGGACATTCAGTTGTTCAGTCCTAATGTTTGCAGTTTCCAGAAGAGGGAGAATGGAAACTTAACCCTTACTAGATGGGCTACAGAAGTTTTCCTTGTGCTGACACTTTCAAAAATATTTGAAAGAGAAAGTCAGAACTATGTGAAGCTCACAAGAGTAGTAGGAGAGGATTTTGCATTTGCAAAGGCTCCTGGAAGTCTCTGATTCCAAAGTAGGAATCCTTTCTTCAGCTACCTCAAAAGTTCTCTCAGGGGAGAGGAGCATTCATATACAGACTTTTACCTCCCTCTCATATCTCAAGGAGCAGTCCCCTGGCATGTTGATTTCCATTGTAAATGTGACAAAGTTTGTCTTCTAGGTCACAGTAGGAAATAATATGCCAATACTTGCACAGCCAAGTGACCCAGAACTGTGCTTCTTCTTCCCACCAAAATCCAAGCCTGGTGAATATCCCTATAGAAAGATTCAACTGCAAATGCTTCCCTCAAATCTAAAAAAAGAACCCTTGCATTTCTGGTTTCCTAGCCTGTGTCATGCATTCCCAACACATATGGGGGCTAGGCTATATTAAAGAACACTATCTTGGATAATGGGAAGCTAAAAGGTCACAAAATAGTGCAGACTTTTGAAAACCTCATTCAATAATATCGCTGCAGGATGTCTATTAGTAATCCAAGATCTCAGTCTGCATCTGCCAGTATAAATATGGAAGTAGCATAGTACATGGATTTAAGAGACCACATAAACCATGTGATTGGATGGTGCACCTCAAGGTAATCTTATGCAAGGCTTTCTTACCTCCAGCACTAGTGTGCTGTAAGATTTAGGAGTGGATATTCTAAAAGCTTGCTCTGTAGTGCAGCCTGGAACTGCAGTCAGGATCTCAATACACTTCCTAATGGACAAGAATTACCACAGGGGGAAATGCCCTTGGTAATGCTGAGGGATTCATAAAAGAGTAGGCAGTGTTGTCACTGCAGAATACATGGTCTTGGAGGCGTGGTTTTTACTGTGAGTCTAACACATCTCAGTTTCCCCACTTGGTCCTCCAGGTTGTGCCAGTGACCAAAATAAATATCTGGAAGAGCAAACTGTATTGGATAAAAGTAAGAATTTTTCCCCTGTATTCCAAAAGAGCATTGCCAATTTCAGAGAAACATAAGGAAAAAAAATAAATAAAGTGAGGGAGGGGGAGGCACAGAATTGGCAGAAGGAATGTCCAGGTTTTCAAAGCAGCCAGTTCTATATTCCAATCTCAGCCCTTCACTGAATTAACTAACCCGAGACATTGTCCAAAACTCTCTGAAGCTGTTTCTTTACCTGTTAATAGAGGGTAATGTTGACAGACTTACCTCACAGAATACAAGTGAGGACTGAACAAGATATCATGTATACTGGGAGACACAGGACTTATTTTCCTGAGTCCTGTCTAAATATAGCCTTCAACTTCCACACAGCCTATTGTTTATTAGATCATTAAAATATATATTTGCAAATTTATGGAAACAGAAAACTAGCTTCAGCTTTCATTTAGGCCTCTTTAAATTATTTAAAATTAATTATGTAAATTCACTTTTTTCTATACTTAGATATAATAGAAAGGTTAATTCTAATTAAATGGTTTTTTTAAAAAATTTTTCCCAAATATTTCAAAAGCCCAATTTATAATTTTAGAGAGTTCTACTAGATGTTAATTTTCTAAGGGTTTAACCCATAATCTCTTTCTACATCCCACTTCTCTGATAAACCACTGTCATAGTCTGTATTAATTATAATTTTATTTAAAGACTCATTATTAAATTATGATATTCCTTATATGACTTGAGGGAAAATGACTATAATTTTGGTTCTAGCAACAATTGCTAGAAAATGGATAATGTTAAAAGCCCACATTTTGACGCCAAAAGTTTGGGAAGAAAGATCACCATATTTGTTGGTTCACTCAAATTGTTTTGACTTCCCACCGAGTCCTGCCAGCCACAGTTATTCAGCAAATACCATGTGTCAGAATGAAAATGCATTCCTTTTCAAGAGAAGTGGACCTGGATGATCAGAAATGGCAAATAAATAAATAAATAAATAAATGCATGAGTCCACCTGTCCAGCGGCTAACAGATCAGATTGGGCCTGGTGTGACTCACTCAGTGGATCCACAGTCCACCCGCTAAGGTCTTTCTCTGCTTGCTTCTCTCTCTCCCCTTTCCATTCACTTCCTCTCTCAACCTTGGTCTTCACTGTTTCTCGTCCTCTGTGGTTCTTGAATGCTGTGCTCTTGTGAAATTCTGTGGCTTTCCGTGTGTTAGGGGTCTAGGTTCCTTTCTCATGCTATCTTGTTTGCAATATGACTTTTTTCTCTCTGCTTCAGAATTTCTGTCTTTTTACTGCTTGACTCTATGGTTTCTACCTCATTGACCCTGTCTTACCACCCTCCTTCATTGATGGGTATGTAGTGGAAGGGGATGCTGGAGTATGTGCATCTCTATATTTACTATTTAGTCTTTCAGCTTTTTTCTGCTTGCATCTTTCTTCCATCTGTTGGAATGGAAGAAAAGATGAAGATACTTAAACACACTCCTGGTAGTCAAGTTGGGATGAAATTTGGGTTCAGCCACCAAAAACTCAGACCTTTATAATAGAAGTCTAGTGACAGAGAAAACAGAGGGAAGATGGGAGAAACAGTGGACTTGATCAATAGGACCAGTCATTGTAAGCATCTAATGATTTCTGAAAATACTTCACTAGACCAATTATAAATGTTTCACAAAGACAGGGACGCAATCAGGGGCTGAGCTCTGCTAGAGCAATGCTATTCTGTGAAAAAATAAATAGTTAACAGGACACATACACACACACAAGTGCATCAAAAAGCAAACTGCAATAAGAAATTCATCTGTGCTTTTAGGCTTGCACAAGCACATCACAAAAACTTCACTATAAATAACCCTGCCACATTCTAAATAAAGCCTTCGGGTGGCTGGGGAGTCAGACTTGCTTCCAGGAGTTACAGGATTTGGTCATTTTTAATAGCCACGTTTGCTCTTTCACCAAATTACTCTTCTTCGGAGAATTTGCTAAAGGCATGAGGGGCTTATTCTCAGTGGTGAAGGTTCAACAATAGCAAAGGACATGACCAGCACTGCCCAGGGCAAAGTCACCATTATAAGGGCTGAAAAGTAGGAAGAGGGACAGAAAGAGATGAAACATAGAAGCACAGATCCCTCTGGAAAAAGATGTGTGGAGTTGCAAGGGGCCACCAGGAAGTCATTGCAGCAAGCTAAGTAAATTATAGATCCCACCTCGGAAGCCTCTGCAATACTGTCCACCAGCTCAGTTTCCAGAGTCCAGGGAATCGTTACTAAATTATTCAGCATTAGCACAATTAGTTCAAGCAACTGGAGGGTACAAGCATTTTGTCTTCTTTTAGTTCCTGTCGATGTGTATGGGATTTTATTCTTCATTCCATTCAACATCCCACTTTTCTTCCTGCTGTTCTGGTGACTCACTTTAAGAGAAATCCAGAAAAGTGCCCCACTCTGCCCAAAGATTTCAATGAGCTAACTTAACATTACAACTCCAGAGGAGCTAGGAACTCCACCAGACTCCAGCAAATCATTGCGCTCTCATTCTAATCAGTGAAAAGTGGTGTCAGGTCAAAAGCCTTAATTTTCTCATCTGTAAACTAGGGAATAAGAACGGAGCTAAATACATTTAAAGCCACTGGCAAGATGCCTGATGTGTTCCATAAAAACATTCTTCTCCTCTTGCTAATCTCTGTTCTTTATCATTTTCTCTTACTTCATAATCATTCATCTTCATAATTGTTAATGCATATTATAAAATAAAAGCAAAAAGACAGATATTGTGCCAGACCCTTATTTGGACAACCGCTCACAAGTCACTGTACACATGAAAATAGTCTTTCGCAGACCCAGAGTATGGAAGTATCATCTCTCCATAAAGAAAATAAAACAACCATTCCATGCAGTGGTCCAAAGGCATACTTCCTCTCTCAAGGGGTGCATATACACCTCTGTCTTTTAATAGCAAAGCATATAGTGGTACATGTAAAGAAATATGCATAGACATTTTGCAATTGGATAAGCATCTCTAATTGCTCATTTACTAAACTTTTCATGTATGACTCCAAAGATCACACCTTGGTGTATGTCAGTGGTTTCATTTTTCTCATCTACAAACGGGGGACACATCATAGCCAGCGAAGCACCTACCACCCAGGACTCAAATGAGATACTGTTGCCATGGCTGAAAGAATGAGCTCTGCTATCACCTTACCCAGATTTGACTCCCAATTTACTACTATTTTTCTAACCTTCTAATAAAAATAACTCTTCCCTTCACTGAGTCCCAATCTGGTAATGGGCTTAATGGTACCTTTATCGGGGTTCGCTTAAGGATTCAACAGACAAACATTTAAAGTGTCATACAGAAAGCACTCAATAGATACCATCAGTTTATTTTGGTTACTTAAACCTGATTTTCTTTCTTACTTTTATGTCCCTGGACAGTATCTTCAATTTCATCATCAGTATTTACAGAAAAAAAAAAATCAGTACAACACAGCTGGGCAGTTTTTAGGATTAGGGGGAAATAGAAATATTCATCCAGTGTTTTATTCCCTCCTGTTCCCCAATATTCCCAGCCCGTCTGATCAGGCTCATTTAGATTCTGCTATTGTCTCCCACTGAAGCCCGGTGACATTTGATACTCCACATACTTCAGAACACATCTGCAGCACTGTGGAAAATACAAGCAGAGTAAAGGAACAAGTCTGTGGAATTGAGCAGGGGACAGCACTAACTAATGGAGCTGGGGGTGGGGTGGGGTACACAGGCTTGTCCTTTGGTTAGACCCAAAAGGCCTCTGCAGAAGGTAGGAGTCATCTACAAACTGATGGCCCAGCCCACCATGTCTGCCACCTACCACGTGGAGTACAAATGAGATAAGCAAGTGCTTGCTCCTCAAACCTTTTCTGGGGCTCTTTCAAACACCAGCTTCATGACCCTTTTCTTTAATTGAGTAATTACATCAGGCTGGATGTAAACCAAGGATGGGGCTGGGGCCAGGGAGCATGATTCAATCCATTCTGGGGTTGATTAATCTTCAATTAATTTCCTAAAGACTATATTGGTCTGTAATATATATTTAAATACATAATTTTAATGTTTTTACTTTTTTGTTGTTGCTACCAGGGATTGAACTCAGGGGTACTCGACCACTGAGCCACATCCCCAGCCCTATTTTGTGTTTTACGTAGAGACAGGGTCTCACTGAGTTGCTTAGCGCCTCACTGTTGCTGAGGCTGGCTTTGAACTCGGGAGTCTCCTGTCTCAGCCTCCCAAAGTGCTGGGATTACAGGCTTGCGCCACCAAAATTACCTGGGGCTATTGCTGAAAGGAAGATTCTGAGTAAGTCAGGATATACCAGTGTTGAATGAGATTCTCCATTTCTGACTAGCTCCCACGTATCACCACTGCTCAACAGCATACCTCTTTTTGAGTAGTAAGAATGTCATCATCTATCATATTTCTGCTCCAGGTTATAACATCTAAAAGAATTCTTAAATATCGAAATCTGAGGTGAGAGAGCCAGTGCTTATCAGAGACCATGCTCACATCTTGTTTGAATATTCAGATCTTTGAATGTTGACAAGGCTGGCATTACTATATTGCAAAATATCTAAAGATTTATGCACAGAAACATGCATGAACAAATTATGCCAACATATATGTGTAGGCAGGGTGAATATATGTTCAATATAATAGAAATATATGCAAGTGGGATATATCAAAATATATAAACATGCATAGCCAGGCAAAGTGAAACACCGTAAATGTGATCATCTTTTTACCCCTTTAAAACTGCATAGTTCCATCAATAAATTTTCTAGGTTATGCTCGTCTTTTGAAAGATTACAAACAATACGAAAGCTGACTATATTACCTGAAGACTTATAAGGTAGTTTCCCACCTCAAGACCATATATGAAACATTCATGTCTGATTAATAGTTGATCTATTCCATTTAAAGGAAGTTATTCAGCATGCATTTAGCAGTGTAGCAAGACTGACTATTTTGTCTTCATAGCTGCATAAAAGTGAATAAATATGTCTAATACTGTAATCCATTAATTGATGAGATTGGTCCAACAACTATTTCACACAGGTATAGTTTTATTTAAAATAAGATTCTATTTACCAAGTGAGCTTCACAGGAAATAATTATTTCCAAGTTCCTATGGATGGATGGCATTGATTTTTAAGAAAATCGAGCAATGTAACATTATCACTTATTTTCCCTCATTTTATTATGCTCTATAATTAAAGTATATCACAGAAAACAAAATGCAGAAAATTATTTTGCAAAAAATTGATAATTTCAACACACATGTTGGAAAAAATGATTGACAATATTGGTATATTTCATTGCAAGTGCCCCTTTATTGCTTTGTGGTAGTTTTGAATCTGAATGAATGTTAGAAATTAATTCTTCATTTTGTTTTCAAGACAAGGTACTAGGATGTCATTTATGCATTATTATTACATATTGGGGAATTTTATGATCTTATATATTCAACAGGGAACATCCTTATCAAATATAGTGGATAGAGTTATAGATGTGATTACCTCTCTCCTTACATTTATTTTTATTTTTATTTTTGTACCATGGTTTGAAATCAGGTGTACTTAACCAATGAGCCACATCTCCAGTCCTTTTTAAGCTTTTTTTTGAGACAGGGTGTTGCTAAGTTGCTCAGGACCTCACTGTCGCTGAGGTTTTAAACTTGAGATCCTCCTGCCTCAGCCTCCCAATCCACTGGGATTATAAACATGTGTCACCACACACAGCTCATCTTATATTATTTTTAAAAATCAAGAGCATTAGCAATACCGTGTGTGTTTTGGGAATGTGTGTGTGTTTTTCAGGTGGAAAGAAACAACTGGAAAAGTAACAGGAAAATGATAAAAAAAACGTTGAATACTAGCAAGCCAGGTGATGAGTTTTATAGGTTTTATAAATACTTGAATACATATATAATCAACATTTGAATATATATTTTTTCATGTGCACACACATATAACAGATATGTGCCAGACACTCTGAGTGTATCGTATATGCATTTTTACAATTATATTTTAAGTGCATTTATGTCTTATCTGGTATTTCTTATTTTGTACCAAGTTCTTGTGTTATAATTCTTAATTTTTTAATGACTTCAAATTATTATTTCATAGGAATATGCCATGGATCACTTTCCGGTTACTTCGTATTTGCCCAAATCTTCCCTATGAATGTGAGCTACACATTGTGATAGGAATCAATTCTCTGCAATTTTTCCTCCTATTGACTACCTTGTTGCTCTTTACTCATGAAATTGGATTATTTAATCTGACTTTTCACTGTTAATCATATGATTGCTATCATTTTGCTAGTAGTGCAAAAAGTACCTGGCTCAATTATATGACCCTCAAAGGATTAAGACAACATGCAAGGCACTTTCTGCAAGAAGTCTGAATGAGGGTCTGGAGTTATGGCTCAGCGGTAGAGCGCTTGCCTAGAATGAGTGAGGCACTGGGTTTGATCCTCAGCACCACATATAGAAAATAAAGGTCCATCAACAACAACAACAAAAAAAAAAACTTAAAAATAAAAGTCTGAATGAATCTGCTTTTCAGGATATCTACAGAGATGAGCATGAATGTTGTGCTTTTTCACCTGGTCCCTTGCAGGAAATGAAGTGCACACAGCGAGAGAAAGGGATTGCAGAAGGAAAGAACTAGAAGATGAGCTGTTTATTCTTACACAAACTCAGTTAATGGGCTCTGCATGCACGTGTTTGTAGGGGCGCAGGCATGTTGTGTGGGGGGTGAGTGGGTGTGAGTGTGTGGGTGTTTAGGGTTTCTGCTAAACAGAAATTTTAATGACTATTATTCCCCTTATTTATATTAGCATCAAAAAATTTCCAACTGCTGTTACTTCCAAGTCAGGACATTGAACAAGAGGCAGACAACATTTGTTTGGCCAGATTGAAACGTGCAATGCTGACTTGCATTTTGGCCAAATTATTGGTACACCAGGCTCTGTCTGACTAGGCAGAAGCTTGACGGAACTGACAGTGAATTGTTCTCAAAAGCCTGAAGATACAGTTTGGCTGTGGCTGTGTTAGCCCAGTGCTCTTAACATGCAAACGGCCAGCAAAAATAACAGCATATCAAGTACAATTTTCTCACTGGTTGCTGACACCGTAAACTGTAATGCGGTGTAATTATTTGGCATCCTGTGTCCTTCATACTAAGCACCACCCAAACAATTTCCAAGTTACAGAAAAGAGGGAAGGTTAGAAGGTCAAATTTAAAGAGAGAAAATGAGTCATGCCTTGGAGGAAGAGGTTTATAAATAGATGTGGCATCACCAGCGAAAGAGTTACATCCAAATAAGGAACGGCTCCGAAGCCCAGGTAGGAGGGAAACAGGGAGGAAAGAGAGCAGAGGAGTTTATGTAAGAGAGAGGATTTAGAAGAGAATAACTCTGACCACCTGGAGAGCAAACCATTTTTCCCCAAAATAAAGCAATATGAGGAAGAGAGGATCATAGGGATCACAGAATGAGGGCTAAAGCAACACGAACTAAAAATTGATAGATGTTGCAAATATTTGTATCCCAGTTCCACAGATATTTGAATCTAAAATATATAACACTCTAACCTACCACAGAATTACAAGAGAGGAAAGTGCACCCTGGAGAAGATGAATGATGACCTTTTGCAGCTACTTTGAAGTAAAACTACATTAGAAAGAAGCCAGATCTCTGAGATCCATGCCTATATTTCCACCTTGTCTCAAAGACTCCAATCCCAATTCTCTGTATTTCAGTGCAATGGACTGAAAGTTTGCACTCACCCCTCATCCCCAAAACATTCATACATTGAAATATTAACCTCCAATGTGATGGCATTATGACATGAGGCCTTTGAGAAATGATTGGGTCATGAAGGTAGAGCCTTCATGAATGAAATCAGTGCACTTATACAAAAGGTCTCAGAGAACCTACTTGTCCTCTTTCTGCCATGGCAATATGCACCAAGAAGATGGCAATCTGCAACCCAGAAGAAGACTCAGAGCAGAACCTCACCTTGCATCTCTGAGATCAAAATATGTAACGAGAACAACTTAAAGGAGGGAAAGTTTGTTTTAGCTCATGGTTTCATAGTCTATGATCAGCCATCTTCATTGCTCTGGGTCCAAGAGTGGGCAATACACCATGGAAAAAGGGCATGGAGAAGGGGTGGTGCTCACTTCATGGAGCCAGGAAACAGAGAGAGAAAGGGGAAGTAGGCACAGGGAAGAGGAACTCTTCCAGAGCATAACCCCATGACCCACTTCCTCCAACCACATTTCCCCCTGCTTATAATTACCACCCAGTTAGGGCTGGGATTGTAGCTAAGCAGTAGAGCGCTTGCCTCGCATGCGTGAGGCCCTGGGTTCGATCCTCAGCACCACATACAAAGCAATAAAATAAAGACATTGTGTCCATTTCTAAAAAAAAAAAAAAATTACCACCCAGTTAGACCAAAACTAGGATGGACTGATTACATTACAGCTCTCAAACTCTAATGTATTACACCTATGAAAATTCCTGCACAAAGACAGTATCTTGTGGGGGATACTGGATTTCCAAACCATACCACACTCTGAGCTCAGATTTCCAGTCTCCAAAACTATGAGAGAAGCACTGTCCTTTATAAGCTGTCCAGTCTATGTTAAGTTGTTATAGCAGCTTGAACTAAGACATCTAGTCACTCTTACCTACTCCTAGATCTGTAAATAGCCTTGCACATGCTATGTCAGGAATGCTATCTCTCTTCATCCCTGCATCATGGTTCACCTGGTTAATGTGTCTCGGCTCACAGGTCATTTCCCCAAGAAAGATTCAATGCCCCCACAGAACAGGTCAGCTTCCTTTGTATTAGCTTCAAAAGAACCCTACTCCTTCACTTCAGAGAACTTAGGTGAACTTTAATGTGATGTTTGTTCATTATGATTGTGTCTCCTGCAAGCAGCCCATTTTTCATGACGAAGGACATAGATCTGTGTTTGCTTTGTGCTAAGACTCCATGGGCAGTGGAATACTCATTGGGCTTAGTAGATAGCAGATGCTCAATGAATAGTTATGGAATGTCCCTATTAATCACCCTCCTTACTTCCAGCAGAGGGCTCATGATAACATCCAACTGTCTACCAGAAAAAGCAAATGCACATTTTACAAGGATGATATATATATTTTGTCTGGGTTGCAAAATTTATCAAAAACCACCATAGGTATTCTCCTTCTCTTTTCTAAAACCAGAACAAATAAGCCTATTTGGGTTAAATGTACCTTGAGCTGTTTCTTTCTCTACCAGAATTTCCCAAGAAAGTCAATACCAGAAGTGTGTGACGACCTGGAACACTCAGTATTTATGTGTTTATGAACAGGTTCTGCACCACCCTGTTCCACAGAAAACTGAAGGCAGAAGCGGAGTCTACTTGGCTGGTATTTATCTTTCAGAAAGATCTCTAGTCCATTTTGTGCCATAAGGCACCCCACCAAGCTGAATGCCAGGCATCTTCAAGATCCTGATCTTAACCAACCCAGACTAATGAAAGGGTCCATTTTTTAGGCTCCTACAGGCTTATACTAACAGGAGGCAATAAGGCAATCATGTGTTTGTTCACCAATCCTGCTACAACCACACAGACACACACACATACACACACACATTCTTACACAAAGTAAGAATAAAATTATGAATACAATTACTGTGTGCCAGCCACCATGCATCTAATATTTTATTGACTCTTAAATATTCCTATATATCTTATTTGCATAATCCTTGAACTACTTCAGTAACTTTCCCAGGGTTAGCACCAAGAAAGCAACAATATTAATTTGCAAGCCTCTGGAAACTCCCTCTCTAATGCTTAGGTTCTTTCTCAGCATCCTGCTTCTACAGATACATAAAAAGGAGGATGGATGTTGTAACGGTGTATGTGTAGCTCCAAAGTGCCAATTATTCAAAAGCTGGTTCTACCCTTCAGCTTGAACTCAGCCTGCCAGGTCTGAGGCTCCCACTATGGTGGCATGCAGGAGGGCCTTTTAAAGAGCAAGTATGCTCATAAGTAACTAATGCATCTTAGCCTGTTCCTGGGGAGCTCTGCGGTGAAGTGGTTTAAAGAGTCGGATGTGGAAGAGTGTGCACAGAGATAAAACATCGAAAAGCACCAGTGAGCACCTCGATATGGATCATCCCCACACTCAGCCTGATATAATCAGAAGCAGTCACCTGAAATGTATTTTTGGCTTTGTTACAACCCAAGATCCTCAAAGGCAAAGTTGTCCTAATGCAGGAGAAAGTTTCTTTATGGGGAAATATGTTTGCAGAAAAACTTTTCAGAAAATAGTTTAATTTTGCTTAAACAACGATTTGGGAATAGGCCATGGTAAGGAGCTGGCAGAAGGGCCAATTCATAAAACTGTCTGGAATTAGAACACAGAAGCTTTCTGACCATTTTGAAATCCTAGGGTTCACTAACAATTTGTCTTTCAGAGAAGCATGAACAGCTCAAAAATTACTAAGTCACACAGAGATGCTAAAATCCTGGCCGTCTGCTCTACTCTATGCCTTCACTTAAGGAACAGAGGTGAAATCAGTCATCAGATTCTTAGTCCAAAACAAACTTTATTTTAATTACTTTTTCTATTCAGATAAAAATGGAATGCTCTCTTGAGCACAGTATGCACAGTTATTTACATTATGCAATACAGGACCAGAGTGATATACCTGCATAATGAGATAACTAAGAGAGGAAATATTTATCTATTATATATACATGCACATATTTCCAAAATTTCATATGATATAGAAATGACATGAATTAAAACTTGTTAAAGAAAGGTGAACTTCCAGAAGTAAGAATTTCAGGACTTTGCAATCAGCATTCAATAATTATTGAGTGCAAATTATAGTTTAGACTACAAGTACCTGGTGACTAATATGTAATAGGATATAGTGGGTGAAATTATGGCCTTGGGAGTTTCCAACAGGATTTAAACCCAGGCAGTTCATTTACTAACTCTGTGATCATGATTTGATGTATTAATTCAGCTAAGGCTCAGATTCTGCATCCACAAAAAAGATAACACTGATCAAGAAGCCCATGTCCAAAATCCATGGGGCTTTATATGTTTTGGAATTCAGAACTTTTCACAATTTAGAAATTTATAAAGGTATATAAACTATATAGTATGAAACAGTCTCAACAGGTCTGGGGCAGCACCCTGTAATCAACTATATTAATATTTCTGTAGCGAAATGTATGAACAGTCACAATACTAGGATGCATTATGACTATAAATAGCCTCAAGTCAGTTCTGCTGAGTTTGTATCAAGAATACAAAAAAATCCTTCACAGAATTTTATATTTTGAATTTGTATGAATGGAAGTACAAAGCTGTCTTATATGATTATTTCCATATGTTTGTATATGTGTGTATATACACACATGCACAACGATAAACCTATACATACATATATATATGTGGGGGAATCTTGTTAGGATTCAATAGATGTATTCCAAAAAAGTGGTTATATAATAGCAATCAACACATAAAAAACAC
Organism: Geosciurus inauris; assembly: GCA_004024805.1. Classification (NCBI taxonomy): domain Eukaryota; kingdom Metazoa; phylum Chordata; class Mammalia; order Rodentia; family Sciuridae; genus Geosciurus; species Geosciurus inauris. Next base: position 52,204 of record PVHX01002852.1, read on the forward strand.
TCAATATTGACCTGAATATAAGTTCCTTGAAGGCAAAGATCATTGCTCTATGGATATGCCCAATGTATTTAATGGAGTGCCTGGCAAACAGGAAGGGCTTAATATGTTTCAGTGCAATGATTTACGCTATCTCCTCATCCGTTCTTTCTTCTTCCAACTAGAACCATATGAACAACATGAAATGAGAAAATAGAATGCTCAAAGAGGCCTGACTGGTTTTGCAAAACAACAGCAGTAATGCAATCAGAAGCTCCTGGTGAAACACAAAGAGTTAAGTCTTGAAGATCAATATTTAATTCCCCTCCTATTTTTCTTTTAGATCATTGTGTTTGAGAAATGAATAATATTGGCATGATTCAGTTCTGAATCCAACTTATTAGGAAAATCGGCCAGCAGCAGGCTCATAATTGGAATTCTACCTAAGGTGATAATGTTCCATTGAAATTAACAGAAGCTTAGGAGCAGTTCTGAGGCTAAACCTGTAGAGTCCTCAGTAACCCACCATGATTTTGGAAAACTGTGACTACACAAAGAACTTTCCAAAAATAACAAAACAAATGTAAATTAACCTAACACACACACTCATTCTCTCTCTCTCTCTCTCTCTGACACACAAACACACACATTTCTAAACAAAAATTTGGATCAGATACATTTTATCCCACTCGACAATGAATGAACTACTTTCCTATTACAAAGTTCATTAAATTACAGAACAAGGTACTGTTAACCATTCACATTAAAATCTTCACTTTCTCCATCCTAAGGACTGAAAAAAAATACAATGAAACTAACGGAGCAACATATACCTGCAATTGGAGATACATGGTCTTAAAATGAAATGAAATAATATCTAAACAACTGAGGTGGTTAAGAATTTCAAACTGAGCAAAACAATGCATACCTCTTCCATGTATGGGGCCAAGTACCACAGACTAGAGAAAAGGTTTGGCACGGACTACTTTCACATAAATAAGGAAGAATGCATACTAGTTTATGCATTATGCAAGTGTGGGGTGTTTTTCTCTCTATGGGGTGGAAGAAGTGTGTGGGGGGAGTCCCTAGAGGACTTTGGTTATGTAAATGGTTACTGTGGGATTATTCATACTCCTAAGGAAACCAACAGGTTAACTAAGAACCATCTGGCTTAAAGGATTTAGAGATAAGTGTAGCAGCAACTGTGGAAAGTCTGATGCTAAACATCTGAAGACCATAAACAGACCCTGAAATCAGGATCTTAAAAAACCGAAGCTTACCCGGCCAACAAGAATCGGTTCAGGTCCAGAAAACTCTTCCAGGACAAACATTTGATTCCAAACCCAACCTCTTTTGGAGCGGTTCAAAATCCGCTGTTCTTCACTCAGCCTGTTTAGTTCCAAAGGGGATCCACTCATTAAAACGTGAGACTGATTCATCGGAGCCATGTAAATGCAAGGGGGGAGAGTAATCCATAATATTATTAATGGAGTCCAGAGATCCAAGAGCATTTCCGCTAGCCGTTCTGGCATGGTCCCACCAGTTAAGCAAATCACCACGAAAATGAGACAATTATTTTGTTTGCCTCCGGTCTGCAGCCATCCAATTCATCATGCAGTGCCGAGCATTTACTTACAGCTCTGCCACATGTTGAAAGCTCTGGAAACAGACATCATCTAAGCAGCTTTTCTAAGACCACAATCCATTGGCTTTCCTTTTCATTGAAATTTCCTGCAAAAAAACAAGGAGGAAGAAAGATAAGGCTTTCCTGAAACAGGTTTTAAAACAAAATCATTGCTTTGCAGAAGCACCTAAGTGAACAATAATAGGCACTTCCCAAACTCTTGAAGTGAAGGTAGAGGATCTGAAGAATTAGAATGAGCAGGTTAATAAGTCCTTTGATTTTTAAGCTTCATTTAGATTTTAGTATTCATTCCATTGGTGCCTTAGTTACCAAAAACGGTTTCAAGCCATAGTTCTCTTTTCCCTCCTTTCTCTCCTGTTGTACTCCCTCTCCCCCTTTCTTCTTGACTTTTATCCTTCCTTCCCTCTCTCTGGTCCTCCTCTCTCTCTCTTCTTAGGTTCTTCTTTATAATGAAATAGGGGATGTATGCAGAATAGATTGCCTATGACCTTTTTCTTTAAAAACAAAAACCAAAAAACCCTGTTTAAAGATAGGTTATGCTGAACTCTGTGAAGAAACTAGAAATTTAATGAGTAAATGTAAACAATAGTTATAATGATAGCAATAATAGTAATAATAATAGTAATAGACATGAAAATGAGAAGAGGAATTTCTCTGATTTTTATCGTTTCAGCCACCAGTCCCCATCAGAGGGGCCCATCCACTTCAGGGAATAGAATACAATTCTCTGATAGAATGCTAATAATGAAGGAATAAAATAGAATGTTCCCAGAGAGCAATTCTGTAATGTCCAGCATGTATACCATAATCAGGACAGTGTCAGGGCTCCTGTTGTAAATGTACAGTTGAATGGGAGATTTAAATTATGAAAAACTCCTTTGGGAATGAAATACAGTAAAAATACAATTTTCAGTTGAAGAAATTCAGAAAGAGATAGGCAAAATAAAACAGAAGATAGATAGATAAATAAATCCCTATCACATGAGGTGTCAAATACATTTTTTGCTTACCTTTGGGGTGGCAAAACATGTTTCTTCCCTCTCACAAAGATTATTTTTAAAGAAATAATGTTCACTGCAGATTCCAGAGAGATGCCTCACTGAATTAGATTAAATGGGAAAATAATTCCTCAGGACACCTTCGGGAACAGTTTGGCTCAGGGAATTCATAAGAGGGTAGGGAACCTTTCACCTCTGTGTCCCCAGTTCCATTCTGGCTCAGAATGAGAAAGCTAGAAAGTCATTAACATTGGTTGGGCTGGTGAGTGGCTTAGTGGAGCCAGCTGAAAGGGGCAGGCACTGATGTTGCTGCAAATACAGGCAGTATCCTATCTAACAAGAAGGCCAGAGGGCTCCCCCTGCTTATCACTTTGCTTGGCCTCAGTTCTATCTCTAGGACTCAAAAGGGCCCCACTCTGATGAGTGCACAGGGTGCCCCTGCAAGCAACAGTTGTTCTGGAAGTGGAAGAGAGCAGCTTTCCCTTGGGCACCAACTCAGAGAACACTCCAGAACAATGTCTTCTCCTTTCCCTAACACTGCAACACAATCAAGTCTTCCCTTAAGACCCACTTTGATCCCAGGGTGAAAACACAGCTTCGCAGACTTTGGAACTGGTCCCAGTGAAGTAATCCCAAAATATCTGTACCTTTCTGAATTGCCAAACCACTTATTTACTGAAGAGGCATGTGCAGAACATCCTTGGGATGCTAAGCTTTTTCCCAGATAGACGGTGCAGAGCCGTACTGAATGAGTACTGGAAGCAGAGAGCCTGGGGATTGAATCCCTGCTCACAGCATTTGCTACCTCTGCAGTAAGAGACAAGATGCTCAAGTTGCCTGAGCTTCAGTTTTCTCATCTACAGAATGGCCATGATAATAATCCCTGTCGTATAAGGCAGTAGTGTGTGTGGTTCAGAACTAAGACACATGGAAACAACACAAAGGTAGGAAGCTAAACTGTACCAAACTGTAATTCATGTGGTTATCCTCATTCAGAACTTGAGGGTCATGGTGACATGGACCCTGCCCTGAAGGGGCTTTGGTGAAAAAGAGAAACAAAGCGGAGAGCTATCTGACTTATACAATAAAAGTAGGCAAGGTCCAGAAGTGGCACAAAGGCACACAAAAATCTTCCCCAAAGTACCATGAAGGTAAGGCAGGCAAGGGAAGGGCCTTGATGTTTAGACACGTTCTAGTCGCAAGTCTCCACCTACCTGCTTCTCAGGGAAGAGACTTATCCTCTTCAAATATACCCCTTCTATGGCAGGCCTACCTCAGTGCTCAAAAGCCACATTGCTGTTCTCCAATGACCCTAGTTATATAGATACAGCAGAGGGTCCTGTGAGAAACCTTTAGTACAGTCCTGTTTGGGGTTCTGGTCCTTACACTTACCAGGGTACATCCAAGGCTTAATTAATGACAACTGCCAGAAAAACAACAGTGACAATAATATGGGACTAACAGTTTATTTTGAGGATCAAAGGAGGTAATCTTGGCAAAGTACTTAGAATAGATCAACAGGAATACATCCTTTAAAGTGTGCCCGATACCTCTGGGAACCTTATTGTTAATGATTCTGCAATAATGAAGCTTAATTCCAACCTCAAATCCTGATAGAGGCTTCCTTCATGGAAACCACCAAGTGAGACTCAGGTAGAAGGTGACATGATAAGAGGCCCTACCTAAACTCCCCAGAATCAGGTGAAAGTCATTATAAGCCTAGGAAAAATTATATATAATGACAGAGATTCACAAGCTAGAATGAATATATTACTGATGGAATATGTGTGTAGCTACAAAAAGTATCCATTGCCACCATATCTTACAGTTAGATAAAGCTTTCAATGCCTTGAATTGTTGTGTTCAAAACCAAGGCAGGGAATCCATTAAATGACTTGCCCAAGGAATATCTCCATTAAGGACTGAACCATTATTTGAACCTAGGTAAAGTCACTTCAAAATTCTCTCTTAACACATATATCACACACTCTTCCTTTTTCCTAACCTATCGAATTCATAATGGCCATGGTCTCCACAGAGTTCATACCAAAAGAAGTCACACTCTTCTTTGACAGTTCTTTGTGAAAAGGACATGTCTGACTTCTCCAAGTGTTTGAGGAATAAAAGTATATGTCAACCCACAGAGAGGGTGTGCAACTTTCCAGTTTTCAGAGGAATGGTGGGTGTCATTTTGCCAATGCCCTGCAGTCACTGACAGAAATCTAGAGAAAAATGAGCCCAGTTCAGTAGAAGTACATTTTCATCCACATCAGTCATTTTTAACTCTCCCCTTGAATATAGTTTCTAAGCACTAAAACACTCATATGCTCTTTCATTAAATGTTGCCAAATTATTGAATTACCTACCTGTATTGTTACATTATATTTTATTGAAACAGGCTTAGTTTTTGAAATATTCATTTAAAATTGGAAAGTCAATGTTACTTGTCATAATAGAATGTAACTATAAAATTATAAGATTAATAATGAACATTTAGAAAGTGCTTTGATAATATTAAATCATGAAGAAAGGACACGTACACACAAGCATCTAATCTTCAAAATAACCCTCATATATGTAATATTATTAATCATTCTCATTGGGAAGATAAACAAGCAGAAATACAGAGCGATTACATTTTATATAAGGTTTCATTTTCACCAAAGTGGGTACCATCAAAGACTGAGGTTATCTCTCTATATGTTGAAAAGAAAGATAAGCAATAGTTAGAGGCAGACTAGCAAACATTTAACAAATGACTCTCTAAAAGAAAAAATTTCCACTCAGGCCTGTTTCAGACTTCCAATGTGACCACTAACCAGTTTGGACTGTTAATGAAAATTTGACCTTTAACTCTGAGAAGCCCAGTAAAGAGGAAATTCTAGCACATCCCTAGTGGGGTCATTTTAAATATTAATATGCACACAAATCACATGGAAATCTTGGTAAAAAACATATTCTGATCCAGCCTATTTCAGGCCACACCTAAGATCCTGTATTTCTAATAATCCCTCCTACAATACTAATCTGAGGACCATCCTTTGAGAAGCAGAGTTTGAAAGAAGACCATCTCCCAGCTCACACCTCCTTGATATTATCTAACGGATTCAATGGTGTAAAAAGAGAACCACTTCCTCTTCAGTGTCATTTAATCTCACACATGGGCACTACTTAACCATGCTGGTGCCCACAGGAGTAAACACACACACCTGAACCTTCCCTGTCTGGACTGGGGTGAATAAGAATAGGGTAATTTTTTATGTTGGCGAGACACTTTCTCCATTCCCTACACTTTTATTTTACATGTGATACTGGGAAAACTGCCCAGCTAATGGGTATGTCCATGTGCACATGCATGCTATCATGGAGCTGTGAGATTCAGGCTTCAATGGATCTTCAACTTGGAGAAAAGCAGGATTCTGCTGTCACACCGAGAGCCATACTATTTATATGCTTGCACTTCTATCACCAACAGAATTAATATTGTCCTCTGAGAAGATCAGAGAATAGCTCTGTAGGAATTCTGGAGATGCAATCAAATGTTATGTCACTGTTACCAGAATTAATAAACACTGTGAATGGTAGCTGCGTATACCAACTGCTTAACACTCTGCAAGGAAGAAGAAATTAAGCAAAGTTGGAAAGCCTGAGTAAAAAAATGTCAATTTATTTTTACATTTCCAACCACAATATCTATGTCTGGCCAAGCAATCCACTTGATTATAATGCTAAGGAATTGATTTACACCCACATATTGATGCGACAAGATTTTAATCCCTCTGGAATTCTCACACACAAGAGTCTTTAGAATTCCTCCTAAAAAAGATAGATTCCCTTGGATAAAATGCTTGTACCTTGATTTTTCATTTATATTTGTATTTTAGAGATTGTTCAAATTACAGCCTGGCTCTGTCTCTGCTGACCCTGACCCTTTTTTAAGGGGAACTCAGTCAACTCTCAGATACGTTAAATCATTATATAAAGGTGTGTTCCACCATGAATTTTGTAAACAACATGGATTCAAATTCCCAATGGTAAGTTATACACTGTTGAGTCAAATTGAAAATAAAAAAGAAGCTCTTAAAGATACTTTGCGATTCAATCCAGCAGATTATTGTGGTTGACAGGAAATTATGCTTTCATTATCACTGGATTTAGTGGCCACAGTATTTCATAGAAGCACAAATGACACACAGGACCAAAGAATTTCTATTAAAAATGTTTCAGTCCTTGAATTTAGAGCCATTAGCAGCCTGCTTCAAACAGGTAAATGCACATTGAATTCAAAGTGGTGTTATTTCAGGAGCACAGGGGACGGGGATTCAGTGTGTAGCCTGGTCCAATTCACAAGCCCTGGGTGACTAAAGCTGAACAGCTAAGGAGAGCTTTTGGATTTGAGAGAGGAATGACATTTGCATGTGTCCAAATATAAGTAACAAAAAGATCACCTTTCCCAGAGCCTTCAGAAATCCCTGACCAGGGGATGAGGAATGCAGCTCAGCCATAGAGCACTTGCCAAGCATGCACTGGTCCCTGGGTCCAATTCCCAGGAATGAAAAAAAGAAGAAAAAAAAATTCCCTAACTAAGGTACCCTTGGTAGAAATAAAAGAATATTCTTAAGTATTTTACGTATACATACAAATGTACTTGCTTACTTTTTTTATCCCAACCCTCAGCCACAAGATAGATAGAGGTCATCTTTCTTTGGCATCAGACCACATACATATCCAGATGTTAATCTGTCCAAAAGCATATCATTCCTTATTTTACCATCCAGAATAACATTTGCCAAGTAGACTTTTTCCTGTTATTAATATGTAATTTCTTAAGTTTTATAACTGCTGGTTACCTTAGCAAAAATAAATAAAGAAATGTCTTCTCCTCCTCCTTCTTCTTCAAGATGGAGTCAGAAATTGATTCTTTAAATACGAACTTTTTTATGTGCTTTAGATATACCAGAACAGGGGAACTAAACTTGAGACAAAAACAAGAAAGTCAAAACAAGAGTCATTCTCTACTGTTACTGGACCAGATCTTTACTTCTAAAACTTTGTTAGATTCATAAGTTTAGTTATGATATTGAAGATGAATTTATTCTACTGAACTCTCTTAAGACATAACTGTATTGAAATTGTCCTGAAAAAGATAAATGTATGTCTAACACTTCTGTTGCCAATTACACAGTGATGCCAGAAAGTCATTTCTTATGTCCAAGTTGAATCTTTCCTTCCTTGGCTGCCTTTAAATCATAGGTTCATCATTTAATATCCAAAGACTCAATGTGTGAAAGTGATTTGTGCTGGCCTTTTAAACCACAGTAACCCATCAGAACTGATCTTACTTTTCAATCTCATAATACTGTAGGGAGTTCCATGAGAAAGTTGTTAAGAGCACTGATTTTAAAATCAAATGGAAGTAATTTGAATCACAGCTTCATCATGCATCAAATAAATGGCCTGGGTGAATTCATCAAACAATGAGAGACCCAGATAAGGAAGCTAATCCTCTGTGTTTCATATGACCTACCTTAAAAATTGAGGAAGAAATTAAATAAGGTATGCAAAACTCTGTTATCAGTATAGCAATCATGGTTATTTTACTGAGTGTTGCAAGTGCTTAGCAAAAAATAGTGACTAATTTTTAAAAATTACTTTATTTCAATCTCTTGCTGTGTACATCAAGGTGAAAATTCCACTGTTCAATGTAATAAATAAAAAACTTTTTCCAGCTTTTGGTTTTTTTTTAAAAAAAATGGCATCAACAAAGTGAATACAAATAAAATGGCATTTTATAAATAGCTCTCTATATCCAAGGCTAACACACAATTAATGTAATGACTTTAAATAGTTTTATTAGGCCCCTAAAGCCAGTCATTTTTCTTTCTCCTTAGAAGAAATTGTATTTTTCTTCTTTCCATCACTGTTTTGTGCTGAGAGAGCAAAGTGCAAGCACTGCCTGTACATGACCAAGCTACTCACTTTCAATCAAATTTAATTGATTTGTCATTTAATTGAATGTCATGAGTCATTTAAAAACATGGCCTGCTACTTTTCTACAAGAAAAATTCCGTTGCATTTCATAATCATCTACCTTCTTGTGAGAATGGTACAAATGGAGAGACCCAACTAAGCCTAATATGAGCCAAGTGATACCTATGCACTACTAAGAGTGGAAATTTCTTATTGATGCTAATAAGAGATTGGCTTCAGGTAGTGTCTTCTCCCAAAAACATTCAACCAACTTTCTCTATTTGTTTTAAGAAACTTTAGCATCACTGATGATAGTTTAAAAGTAGAAGCTTTCTATTCTCACTTAAAATGTGTGGAAGTGGTTAAAAGCAACTATATCACATAACCAGAGGTACAGAGCCTGTTGTATCGAAATTGAAATGCAGCCAAGTATCCCAGTATAACAAGTAATATTGTGCTAATTAGATTATGCTGGATAGCAACCACACTTCCAAGTGCACCTTACTGTTGTTGTTTCATGTTTCAGAGATTATATAGCTTAAAACCACTCACTGATACTGTTAACATGAACTATGGACGCAGATGATGGATAGGCTGATACACACACAGATAGCAAACAATCATTTAACAAAAATAATATTGGGTTAATATCCAGAATGTACAGTGGACTAAAACTAAGGAATTGGTTACAAAAATTCTAAAATAAGTATACTGTTATGAGCTACTTTATTTTAGTGAAACTGAAAGGCATAACAGAGGCAAGTAAGTTTTACTGCTTTAATCAAGTAAGTATGATTTGTGTTTCATTTTTCTTAGCATTGCTATTTTGAAGATGGGAAGAGTTAGACATAATGCTAAATCCTATTTGTCAAACTCAAACAGCTTGACAAATAGACAAATAAAGAGTGGAATGTGCCTTTGTAAATTTTATATCAAATTTGGGGAATAAGATTGTCCATATAAATAAAGGTATCATTCCCTTACGGTACTTATGTCATCTGTCTACTTGACATAAGTACCCTGTCTACTTACTCTCTGTCATTTGTGTCACATCAGGAATTAAATAATCATATGCTATGCATATTCTATCTAGAAAGAAATAAGACACAAAAAATATTGTCTGCTAATAGAACATAAATATACTACAACCTTTTCACTTAATGATGTACATAAAAACAATTAAGGAAGGCTGGGGGTGTAGCTCAGTAGTAGAGGGCCTGCCTAGCATGCGTGAGGCCCTGGATTTGACTCCCAGCACCACAAAAGTTAATTAACTAATTAATTTTAAAAATAAAAGAGTAAAGATATTTTATTTAACATTCTTTTAAAACATATTCAATATGTTTAAATATTTCAACATGCTTAAAATACCAATAAACACATCTACAGAAGCATCTTTTACTGGCATATTTTTTTGCCCTGTGGGTGTATGTAAGGGCCAGGTATCCTGTTGATTAAAATCAATACAGAGGAGTATGGAGTATGGAATCAATAAAGAGGAGTGTGCCTTCAAAGACACTCAGACTGCAATTCATATGAGTTTATCATGAACTGTTTTATTCAAACACACAAAAATGTGTTAATGAGATAAAGAAGAAAGGCAGGATGAAGCCAAGGAAATAGAGAGGAAGGATGTTCCTCCTTGGTTAAATTTTTACACATTCTAACAAAGGAAAAAGTGCAGACATTGAATTACCCATATAGTGCTTCCACAATTAGACCATTTTCCCCAATAAAATATAACTCTGCATCACATGCAGTTTAATAGCATTCTGTGTTACCAGTCTAGTCTTGGAGGCATTCTCATTTTTACAAAGCTGAATTATGTCATTATTTTATATTCCCCTATCGTTTAAAAAATGATTGTGAAGGGAGAAAAAATATGCTTTGCGGAACATGGGTAAAATTGATTTTAAAAAATGAGAAAAGCTATGTCTAAAAATAAACTTAGGAGGATTTATGAAATTTCTGTATAGAAAATTGTAGTACCTAAACACAGTATTGGACTTTGGATAAGATTGCATTCCCTACCTCCCCTTTATGGAAAAGAGCCTAGCAAAGGTGGGGGGAGCATCATCTTTTGCTAATTTCTTAGTTCATCAAATAAATGTTTACCAGGCACTAACTCTGTACTTGGCCTTAGATCAAATCATTCTGGCATTTGCAGTTGTCTTGCACAGTCAGATGGGGAGGGGGCAGGAAAGGAAAGGGCTTGAAGGTTATCAATACAGGTATTATTGTTTTATGATACTTTCCAAAGAGATATAGAAAATCACTTCTATATATTTCTATCTACCAATAGATCTTTTTTTTAAAAAAAAAGATGTTTAAGGAAGGTGAGTGATGTTTATGATAGGGAACAGCACATGACATTTAAAACTCAGGAAATAAAAGCTTGGGAAATGATAGAAAAAGGAAAGAGTGCTGGCCTCACTGCTGCACCATGAAGTGGCAGTGGAGATTTAGTTAGCAGCAACATATGGGAGAAGCAGCTAAATGGCAGCCCTTGAACTTATTTCTTTTCTGACCTTTTTGAAGTTGCCAGGTTCAACTGATTTTCTTCTCATGGTTACATCTGAAGCGGGTTCCAGAAGCAGGAACCAACAATTCAGCAGAAATAGATTGAGCATCCCAACTTTCTGTGAGAATGAGAGAAGAAAAGACTAATAGCCCTTTGGTTAATTAAGCCTCAGGAAATCAGATGCTGGCATTTGACCTTCAAAAATTGTTCTGTTTTATAACAGCACACTTATGGAATTCTGGATAGCAATTCCTAGCACCTCAGGTAACATATCTTCAAAGATGGATCAATACACAAATCTGAGTAAGTAGGAGGGTAAGTCAAATTATCAAAGGCAGATGAAATGGCAAAGGAAATATCACAAAATTCTCATGTTTGAACCAATGAAGAGTTAGTTATCTGGGTATAGTTTCAAGTAAGCTGGGTGTGTGTCTGTGTGTATATGTGTGTGTGTGTATGTGTGTGTGTGTGTGTGTAATATATAACAGATATCCATAATAATCTGCCTTAGTTAATGTCTACATCCTCTAAGACATGTATAATATACTCAGGAGTTTCTCCTGAATTAAAAAGCAAAGTTAGACCCATTACTGAATGCCAACAGTTCTGAATGCAAACTGCAAAAAGCAAACTGTATTTTATTCTCTTCTTTACTGAATGACTTTGAAACAAATAATAAAATTATAGAAACCAATATTAGTAGCAACACTGAACTAAATATTTTTATAAGAAAATCTTGGGAAATGATAGAAAAAGGAAAGAGTGCTGGCCTCACTGCTGACCTTTAAATTGCACCTATAATTGAAAGCCACTCTGATTCTACTTGTCCTTCGATTTGTCAAACACAAAACTTTTCTGATGGACCAGAAAAGTGGTTGGAAATATAAATTGAGTGTCAATTAATCCATTGAAAGCTTTTGATTTTGCATGGAAAACTTGTTCAAATTGGAATGTTGATAAAGCCATGAAGTGTGGCACCTTGAGTAGAAAAATGAAGATTGTTTTCCTTTAAAACATTAATTTACTTATATTGATAAGGTTTTCTGAACAGTTGTTGAAGTGTGGACTCTAACCTTTCAGTATGTGCATGCTCCTTTTCCCCACCAATAAACAAGGAAAAGAACCTGGAAAGCAAAGCCGGGAGGTACAATTTCTTGAATACAATTATTACATCCTTAGTCTTTGAAGTTTCCTTGCTTTGCTCCAACAATCTGATCCTCCAGGCTAACAAGGAGTATCGGACCTTAAATCTCTGCATAGTTTTCAGGAAATGTTACCTGATGAATATATTCACAGACCAGTCTTTACAAGTGCCCTCTGGAGTGGTCTACTCCATCCTGCTGAGCAGGTTTTATGTGGTATTTGTTTGTCCTGTTTTATTTATTGACAGGGGTCAAGCTACCAGTGGCACCTTAGACTGTGCTCATTCTCACTGCTAAATTGAAGAGTTGTAATAGATGAATGTTATCTTGAGCACAGTTTTATAACATACTCAAAGTAATTTTTCAAGGTAAAGACTTCCTTCCCTCAGAGTTTATATGGGTACAGTTAGTAAGTAAGAGGAGCTGCTCCTAGCTAGGGCTGTTCCAAAACGGTCTGTTCTTCAACCACGGTCACACAGCTTCAAGAACACAAGATGTGCATCCCGGACACCAGAAATGTAGCCAAGAAATGTTACAGAGTCTTGGGTGCAGAGATTTACCTACCTGGAGTGTTGAGGGCTTAAGGAGACTATAAATTATGAAACACAAACATTGATTTCAATAGTAATAATAATTAGAAACATAAGATCCAATTTGCAGAAAGGAGAGATTAAAAAGTTTGAATGACAGCATTACAGCACAAATTTCAGAGATCATTAGCCAGTGACTCTAAAATATCTGGCTTATTTATGACAGTCAGCAGATACCCTGACAATCATTTGGGTGGCATACTGAACAGTGAGGAGGACAAACTGCCATTGAACAGTCCAGAATGAAGCAGTCCCCGAGGTTACTGGAAAGGTTCTTCTGTTTTCAGGAGAAATTATTCTCAACTCCTCACCCTCTTCAGAGTATAGAAAAAAAAAAAATAACACACACACACATACACACACACATATCAAATATGATTTAAAATCCTGCAACTGCTCCAGCATGAAATGACTCTATGACAAGGAGCTTCAAATCTGTTAAAGCAGAATTACAGAATATTACTATCAGTATTATTATTTAATAAGGGGGAGAGCCCTAGAATTTCTTTCAACCACAGAGCTCAGAGAAGTGGAAAACATGTCTGGACATGATGATTACCGAGAGCTCTTTTTAAGGGGGAAAAAAAAACACGTAACCCTCACAAAACACCCTTCAGAGGTTTCAGTACTCGTACTAGAAGAATCTCTCTTTCTCCGACTCTCTCTCTCTCTCTCTCACACTCATTCCAGAGGAAATCTCTGTAAAACTGGACACAACTGATGAAAGACACTAGCCAGGGAGAGATTTCAGTGGTGTTTAGCATGAACGACAGGGCTCATTTTGCATGCAGTGAAGTACAGCGGCAAAGCTGAATGGATGGAAAATCCCACTCTCAAATCTTACATAAATATCTCTTTCCCACATATAGTTTTCCAGTTGAAAAGCTCCTATAATGAAACCGGAGGTGACAACCAAGGGTGGATTTTTAACCATTGAGATGGCTGTCAGCCCTGTTATAAGGAGGACAGGCGATTCAAAACGGCCCCAACCAACCCCAGTCTCTCTTCTATATCTGTTTGGCGACGGTGCCGGATGCGAGAGGGCACAGCTCTCACGTACCTTCTCCGGAGTCCCCTCCTTCCCATTGCCAGCCCACAAATACCGTGAAGCCGGTGACAGAAAACAACCGGCTGATCTGATTAGCAGCTCTGGCGCGCTAAGGGATTGTCGGATCGTGCCCCCTGAAGAGGAAACTCTTGTGGAATCTTCAGGAAACGGTGGTAAAGTTGAAAGGGCCTTTTCTCTCTCCTGCTTGCCTCGTTATAAGCTCTATCCTTTAATTGGAGCTGAAGTGAGCAGCTGCCAGCCTGATTTTCCATTACGGACTAATGTTGTGCGTTTGCAACAATAAACAATTAATGTTGTTTGATTTCTTACATTTAGCAACCCAAGCAAACAGCTGCCATCTCCGCTCGCGGAGGCAAACGGCTGGTCCTTGACGTTCCGCGGCTCGATGCCTGCGGAGAGGGTCAATGACCATGAAACTTTGAGGCTTCTGCCAGTTTGGACTGGGGAAGGCTTCAGTCTTGGGGAGGGAAAATGCGGAGGAAATTGTGGATACCTGTTGGCATCAGCGTTGGCGGCGGCACGTTTCCACTGTTTCCCAGCCTTGGCTGGAGCACGCAGAACGGAGGTAGATCCCTTATGAACCTGTTACGCGCTGGCAGAACCAGGCAAGAGCCCTCTTTTCCGCCTGTCCTGCAAGGGGCGCGGCCCGCCCCCCAAGGGTTCTCGGAGGAAGAGCTGCTAGATGACAGAAAACGCAGCTCTGGGCTCTTGGAGATGTAGGAGAGGAGCTATGGAGGAGTCCCCTGCTCAGGGGTTTCTGTGAGCGCACGATCGCCGGCTGGGGAACTAGGGGTATGTCCGGGATCCTGCCTGGGTGCGAGGCAGCGTCTTATCTAGGGCAAAGCCCCAAGGCAGCTTCGGAGCCTGGGAGCCCGGTAAGTTTGCAGCCAGCACCGCGCCCCCCAGGCTAGAGCAGCCACTTGTGGGAAAGCCTCGCGCTGGGGCTTCCACAGCTGAGCCTTGCCCCTCAGCCCCATTGCGGGACTCGCCCTTCCTCGCTTTGGAGACGAGGAAGTGCAGAAAACCAGAGAGAGGCCGTTTGAGCCCCTCAGCCTCCTTTCCCCTCGGGTTCGCACCTCTCAACGCCAGGCGGCGAGTGCTTCCCATTCACCGCACGGACCCCGCAGTGAAGGCGCGCGGCTGCAGCGGCGCCTGCCTGTGTCAGGAGGCGGCGAAATCGCCAGGAGACCACAAGGAAGGAGACCGACAGGAAAATTGGAGGGGGACACCCTGGAGCTTGATATTCAGGATCTACTCTCAGAGCAGTTTGCAAAAACCTTCAGACAAAACCCTTAGGCATCCCCGTCAGCCATGGGTAACGCAAAAGGAGACGCAGCTCTGCCAATGTCGGTGCTAGCAACCCGCATTCACCATCTGGGGGAAAGGAGGTGCGCAAGGTGTCCGAAGGGGCACTGGAATTCCTAAAAGGAGCAATCCCTTTTGGTTCTTCGGGTACGAAGGAATACGTGTGTGTGTGTGGGGGGGGGTGTTACTTACTCGTATGGAGCTCCGAGCTGGTGAATTTCAAGTCTCCTTGTTCACAAATGGCTGGAGGGGCTCTGGGTCCGCTCCCGAGGGCGGCCAGTGCTGACCAGTCCCGGTGCACTGAGCAGGCGCCTCCAGATTCCGTTCATGCCTCCCAGAGCTGCGGAGCTTGGTGCGGAGACGCGGGGCAGGCGCGCTGGGCTCTGGGTGTCCGCAGCCCAAAGTGCAGCTGGAGGGTTGACGCTACCGTCTATGCACAAACCGGTGGTGGCGAGGAGCTTCGAGGAAGCAGGGAGATTCCAAATAAAATCCACTAATTCTGGGCTGAGCGCTCCGGCGTGCGAGCCCGCCTGCCAGCCAAATGTAACTGTGAAGTGATGTGGAAAAGTGAGCCGGGTGCCTCCCCTGACAGATCTCATTGGGCAGAGCGCAGAGGCAGGTCTACCACTTGGAAATTCGTGTAAGCGGCCCCCCACTCCGCCCCCTCCCTGCGTTCCCCAGCGCTCTCGCGCGCTAGCTCTCCGCTCTCTTTCTACCTACCAAGTGGACGCACAACTTTTTGCTCCTGGCTGACGAGCACGCCCCGCGCGTCTCCGCCGCCAGAACCACGGGGTGAAGGTGCGCCCTTCCACGCTGTGCGCGCAGCCCGCCGAGGGCCAAGCTGTTGGATAAGAGAGCTGGCAGATGCGAAAAGAATGCGGAGGAGGTACCCAAGAGCTTGCTCTCCAGGTCTCACCTGAGCTCTGAGGCTAGCGTTATCTTGAGAAGAATCTCAGGGACCCCAGCCGTTTTCCGTGGTTGGAAGAGTGCGTCAAGGAAAAAGGATGCGTGTGGGCAGTTTACCTTCTCTTTATTCTTAGGGTCTCTTGCTTACAGAATAGCTTATTTCTAAGACCACTGCCTACCACTCAGACGCTACTGGTTTAGTAGTAACCAGTACTACTGGGGTGGTCCTGGGGTGGGGCGCATTTCTGATGTCTTGGCGCTTGTACTCCTTTGGGAAGATTGGATGAGGGACAGCAGAGGGGCAGCCCGGAGGGATGCTCAGTGAGTGCCTAGACCAGGACTTGCTCTGGAAATAAGGGAGGGGTTGCTAAGTCTCCTCAGTGCATGATAACCTCCTGATCTCCTCTCAGGTACCATTCTTGCAGCTCTATTCCCTCCACCAAGAGATGCACTGTTGGTGGCCCCTTCAAATGACCTGATAGACTCCACTAGGTCTCCAGAAATGGCCATCCAAGTGTACAGCCAGTGTAAGAGGAAGGGGTCATGAATCAAGAGGTTCAGATTTCTCTTCATTACAGAGGCTAATACATAGAAATATTCAATAGTTCGATAACAAAATTATCAACCTATAATATAAATTTGTCCTTATATTAAAAAAAAAAAAAAAACCCTCAGGAGAACCTGTATTAGTCCATTCCCTGCGCAAGAGGTGAGCTCTTAGGATGAATTTTTACCATCTGGGGAGGGAGCTGAAGTAGAAGGGGAAAGGGTGCAGAGGATCAGATACACATGTGTGGATCTTGTCCTGTCTGACTGGAATTTTGAGAAGTGAACAGAATGGGAAAATAGGCAAAATGCCCCTATAATATTTATTCAAATTTAACTTTCTGTGCTGCATTTCACTTCTCATTGTTAAATGTCGGGGAAAAAAATTGACTGTAGGCCTGATACCTGTTTGTTTCCCATTCTAGCTCTCATGGATAAAAATAGTGACTTATTGTGGGAGGGAGTGGGGGGAGAATCAGGAGGTATTTTCCCCCCAAGCCGTCATTAAGTAACTGTTTTTTTCTTAGACTGTGTCTGCTTACAGGGATTCTGAAATTGGCTAATTCTGTCTTGGGGGGAAAAAGATAACAGCAGCCAAGACTCAATCAAATTATAACTGATGTTAGACCAGACAGTCCCAAGTGGACAAAGAAATAGATCACATCTTAGGTTGCACTTAATTTTTAGACATTTATTTTCACTTGGAACAAATGGTCTGAACCTTTCCTTGGGGTACCCTCTTACATCTATGAGAACTAAAGAAAAGGTCATATGTTACTGAAGGCTGGGGATTGTCACAGGTAACAAATTCATTTCAAAAGAAAGCCAGCATGTTAGAGAAATATCCTCAAATCTCATTTTCTTAAAGGAAAAAAAAAAAAAGGAAGAAAAAAAATGGTGCTGATAAACTGAAGAGTGTCAGAATCCAGTAGCTTTGGGTTCCTTGGTTATGATGAGTTTGTTTTGACTCTCCCTATCTGTATTTACTCTTGGAGTAGTTAAGTACATTGTCTTCCTTGTCTTTTGGCCCACTCAAATTTAAAGTAACCCTTTCCACATCTGCTAATATCTGCTTGAAACATTGCAGTAGGAATTTCCTGAAGAATTCTTCAGGGAGGTCTGGGTGATTAAGAAGTGTGAAAGAGGATTAGAATAATGTTAAAAAGTCCTACAAGAATCTTTCTAAAATAATCTGGGATGCTGAAAGACAAGGCATTTGTTTCTTTAACAATTCCACCCACTCTTAATAGGATGCAGTGTAATGCCACAATGGTGAGAGCCTACCCCCATAAGAAAGTGTTACAGCCTTCCAGCTGGAAGAGGATTGTGCTACATAGGCTTTTTAGAATGGCTACTGAAATTGTATGTGTTGTGGAGTGTTGCAGAGGAGGAAGGGTGAGGACTAATCTGAGAGGACAGGAATATCATTAGAAAGAGAGGTGAGGGGAAAGAGATAATTGCATGCAGAATAACCTTGGACCTGATGCAAAAAGTGGGATGAGACAGGATGTCTCCAGTCTGGATGGATCTCTGTGACAGGCAGACAGTTTTCCAAGTCTGCTATGGTTGAGAGTGAATGAGATGGAGAGAGAGACCATGTAAATAAAAGAGTATTTTCTTTTTCACTATGGCTGGAGCCTTTTTTTTTTTTTTTTTTTTTACAATTTTGAATACGGGAGACTGTACCAATTAGTCAGTAAGTTGGAAGGTGAGTTGGAGAGAGGGGAGTCAACCAGCTTGTACCTCTGGAAGACTGTGGCAGAGATAGAAGACTCTAGCTTTTCTAGTTGCAGCAGGAAATGGTAGAATGGAACATTATTTATTATGTGATGCATTCAACTGGAAATTTTTTCAGTTTTTATTCTTCAGCACACATTTAAAAACTATGGAAGACTAAAGATAATATAAAACAAAAAACTTTTATACTATAGTATGAGTACTGAGAATTTTTAGATTTAATAAATTGCTTTTAAACTTAGATGAACTAGTAAATTCATGGAACATCTTCCTGAATGTATCAGGTGGGGCCAGGAGTATGAATTCATGAAGGAAGGCAATTTATAGTTTGAGTCCTGCTAGGGTATTACCATTTAAAATAGAAACCTTAAGAATTTCAAGCATAAAAAATGCCAAAACATAAATACAACACCAATGAATATGTAATATTTTATAGAAATGCAGAGACCTTTTCCCATGTTTCATTAGGATGAAGAAATCTGAAACTATGTTCTTTATTTGGAGTGGGAGGGTGAGAAATAAATAATAACTGACATTGGGTATAAGAAAATTCATATTTCTTTTTGAATTTCAATATTGGAGCACAAGTCATATGAATGAAAAAGTAAGAATTCATTTTTGAGAGGTTTGCAAATGTTTAAATAAATTGAAAAGAGCTTTTTTCTTCGTTAAAGTTTATGAGTCTGTCTTAGACTAGCCTCATACTAAAATCACAAAAAGATACAGTACTCAAATTGCATGAATGTGAATAATACAGGGATTTTTTTTTTTTTTTGAAGTCGGTGTGATCCCTGGACCAGTTTCTGTCTCAGCAACTTCTGAAGATTTGTTAGATATGCAAATTTTAGGCCCTCCATCTTGGTGGTGTTTAGAAATCTGGGTTTTAACAAATGCTCCAGGGAATTGCATTGCTTGCTAAAGTTTGACAACCACCGCCTTAGGCAATACCCTTCTCATGTGCTACATGTAAAGAAGAGGGGGGAGGAAAAATAAAGTGATATATGATATTAATACTTATTTTTGCCTTGGAATATTCTAAGACAAAATACTGCCTTAACCAATAAAATAAAAAGAAAATCGTAAGTACACTAAATTTATCATGTGGTTACTTCACTAGTGTTTATTATGGGACTGAAAAAATAAACTGACTTTTGTACAGGTGCTTATGAATTCCGGGGGGGTAAAGTCATCTCTGAGCTTGCATTTGAGAGCTGTGAGTCTCTACATTCTTGGCTGCTGATTGAAGCTGTACCTGAAATTAGGCCTGTATCTCTGAATATTGACTATAATTTCTAATCTTGAAGTTCCCATTATATTTTCTTTAAATGGAGGTGTAAACACTTTCTGAAAACCACATCTGTACTGAGAGCATTTTGGAGAAGGTCTTCAAAATGGCATTATCTCCCATCTTCCCAGGTGCTAGAAAAGAGATAAGCTCCAATTCATCTTCTAAACAGAAACAGGGGGCAGGAGGGGATGACAGATAGATTTAAGGGGACTGGTTACAAAGCTATCAACTAAGCCAGCCCAGGTTTTGCAGACTACACACTGAGCATTTTACTTTTCTGTTTTCTGTTTTCTTTTTTCCCCCCTAGAAGCGAACAGTAACTGGATTAAGATTCTATACCCCTCTTGTTAATTTGGGAGGCAAGAGGTAGTAAAAAGAAACTAAAAATATCTCACCTTATGTTCTAAAAAAACAGGAAAAGAAGGGAAAATAAGGGATATTAAAAAAAGAAAGACTCACCCCTATAAATACTGCTGGTTTGATATAACAGAATGCATTTAATATCAAAACATGATAATTAAATTTAATTGATTATAGGTCTCATTTAGAAGATTGTCATTATTTGAAATTATAAACTCGTGTTAGAGTATCAAGACAGACACATAGGTGAATACAGATGTATAGGCGACGCACAGCAGTCTCTTATGTATAAAAAGGGAGTTTATAGTTCTGGTTAGTTATCAAGTTGTTATTACAGAGCAACCACATGTATATGCATCTGGCATTTGCTCCAAAAAGGTTGAAAGGAAATTACAGTACAGAGAACAGGAGCAGGATTTCTTTATCTGTCGAGTGCATAATGCTATCTAAGGATTTTTTTGTCCGTTCGTTTATTACAGATGCTGCCATGTGGAAAACCAGCTACTGCTTTTCGGTTGCTGTCTCCTGCCTGAATAGGCTACTGGTCTTGTTAGATGGATATGGAGGCCTTTTTTTTCCGTCTACCTCAAGTGCCCTCTAGCGTACAATATCTGCACAGGTTGCTATGTAGAAGGAGGTGGAAAGGAGTAAGAAAAAAAAATATGCCATCAATTGCCATACTAATTCCTGAATTGCTCTGCTCTTCTTTTCTTTTCTCCTTTCTCAAAGGGGTCATTTCCTCATAAGTGTTTGGCAAAAAAAAAAAAAAATGCCGTTGCTTTTGTATAGAAAACAAATTGCTCATTTACTAAACTGGGTAACAAATGCTAATCCTTTCTCAGGGGCTTCTTTTGAACATTCATCATAATTTTTCCAGAAGTTTCATACACTCTGGTAATCAAGCAAATAAAAGAAGGTAGGTTGCTCCCTAGGAGGAAATTCTGTTTTGTTCCTAACTCCACTGCAGCCCAGCTATATGGCTTTTGATGCAAATTGATTAACCTCTCCATGGGTTTTAAGTTTGTGTCTCCGTAAAAGTGCATAATACCTCTTTCTTGCCTCAGGGGGGTGGTATGAGGCCTAATTGAGGCTTATAAAACAATTTTAGTTCCTCAGATACAATTTGATATACAGTTGAACTCGCCTTTCATCTCACATCTACTAACAGGGTTTCAAATTCTCTTTGGTGGTCCATAGGGAAACTGTGATCAGAATCTGTATTTTCATAAACATGTCACTAAAGCAGCTCTATTATAAACAGTGGATTTGCTTAAGAGACTTGAAATGGTAGGACCTGAGACAATATTTGGAGAATAAAGATGTAGTTGTTTTTGCAAACATGTCTATGTATGAATAAGTATAGTTAAATATTAAGATTAAATTTCTACAAGACACACATTTGAGCATATCTCTATAAATTTTGTAACACACTAACAATAACAGTAGGTAATATTACTCTGCCAAACATAAACTGTTAAACACTTGGTCTCTGAGCAAGAAAGAGAGAGATACCTGTAAACAAAATTATGAATTAGCATTCTTTCAGATGGTAAGCTATCTAGACATCTGCTATACAACTTAGAGTTTTCTTTACTAATACTATGGTTTTTATACAGTACTCTATATCTTATAAATGCCCTCAAATATATTAAAGCCTCCAATAATTTAAAGACAACAAGATAAAATATTATAATATACCCCATTGGTTTCTGTACATGCAGCATCTCTTTAATTATTAAAGCCCATGGATGATAGCTATTGCTGGTATTATTTAAAGTATAACAAAACTGAAGCTCAGAGAATTTAAGTGACTTGCTCAAGGTTACACAGTTAATAAGCTAGAAAGTAGAATTTATATGAAAATTTTACAACATCAAATATCTAACACTACTCTCAACATTAAGATATTACAAGAGGCTTAATGTATATTAAGTATACATATTCATATTAAGTATGTATGTTACTTATATGTATATAAGTATACATTAAGCCTCTTGTAATATATATTAATAAATACATTACCTCAATGTAGACATGATTGATAAGTTGCAATAAAAGAAAAACAAAATGGAAACAGAATCATAATCCTCAATAGGATGTGACTTTGTAGATATAGATCCCAGAATCCATGGCTAATGGAATTAAATCAAACTCTGTAAAGAGAATCTGCATTCAAAAAAAAATCAGTCACGTTGATTCTGATTCAGTATAATAAGCATTCTGGAGATCATTTGGGAATAATGATACCAAAAGGTGTACAGAGTCTTTTTTAAGTGCTCAGTACTGAGGTCCAAGGTTGTCATACTTCTGCTATTGCTAGTTAGATTTGTATAGCCCATTATATATGTCTTAGCACATTGACTCTGTGGTTCTTAAAATAATTTTTTGATATTTGAAGAATAATAATAATTACCTCAGTTTTGTCGTGTTATAGGATTATCGAGCCAAAAAGACCCTTACTGATTGTCTTGTTCAATTTCTTCATTTCAGAGGAAAAGAATTGGACAAGTCTTTTGACTTTTGAGACTAAGATTACATAGGTAACTCTTGAAAAAACCAAGACCAGATCCTGTGTCACTAGTCTTTAAGGGATGTTAGCACAGTGCTTGTCTTTGCAAATGTGGTTCAGGAAAAAAAACAACAATCATTAAACTAACAATCTGAATAATCTTCAAAATATGAAATCAGAAGACTGGAGAAAGCAATCCAGAGCAAAACATTTCAGGTAATCTGATTCAAATTAACACATTCTAGAAAAGGTCTACCTTCATTTTCTTGTGAGATTACTTTTACTCTCTTTACCTAGGCTCTGTGCAGTCTAATAATGCGTCTTGTCTTGGTTGAATGATTTCAGTACCCTGGAGTCTGGCTCATTAATGCAGCCCTGAAGTCTTCTTCAAAGCAAATCTTGTATACTGCAGATTTGAGGAGTGAAGATTATTGGAGAATCTGAGGAAAACACTAATGTAAGGGGAAAAAATAATTATTTTGTTCTCATATGTTCTAATGTGTCTGGAACTTTTCTCTGGTATCTCCTGGTAGGAAATCTAAACATAAACAACTCATTTGAAATCCTGTCTTCTCCTAAAGTGAGAAAACCAACATCTGTGACAAAATCAAGAATTTTTCTTGATTTCTTCTTCTTTGCCGTAAAGGTATTCTGGCTTTCTTACCTCAGATTATGTCATTGTTCCTGAGCAGGAATAAGACCTTATTTTTCACTGGGTTGCTTTCTCCTTCTAAATTCCATAAGGCAAATAATCACTTTTCTGGACTAGGAAGTGATGATAAATAGTGTTAGCAATTATAGTTAGTATCTGTGGTGTTGAGCATTTAAGCCTTGCTTGGCACTTGGGGATGGATTTACATATGTTATCTCATTTACTATCTACTGTAAATCCTAAGCTTTAGATTGAGAAACTGCAAAGGAAAATGTATTTTACTTCTGCAAATTCTAATTAGGCTGTTTAATATTTCTTTAATATCACTTTTGTAACACAATCTATTTATCCCCTGTGTACCAGCCTAACTGAACTTTCCTTAGTATTTTGAAAAAGATAATGGAAATTGACATGACAAAACAATACATTTGAGGTAATTTGGATTCGATTTCAAGTCCTGGGTGAACACTATTGGCTCTGTAAATTGAACTGGCTGGTTAACTCTCTGAGTCTCATTTGCCCTTATGGATAGGAAATACTCATAGAATGCTGTATGAGTTATGAAAGGACAATGACCAACTTTGTATGTCCATGTTAATTTCCTTTCATGTGAGCCCATCGGTAGCTCCTACTGAAGAAGAGCAGCTGGCCAGAGAACAGATCCTTTGGTGATTGCTACAGCTTGGTCACCCCTTTCAAGCTGTAATTTTGTCTCATGGGCTGTAGACTGAGGTTTCATATATTCTCCCAACATTCTGTGCTTATTGTATACCACAGTTCTTGGCTCCTGGAAATCAGGGACTCTTATACATATCTGTGTGCTCCAAACCTAGCCCGATATGTCGTCAGTGTTCAGAAGTTGTGTTATTTAAGACAATGAACAAATGAATATGAGTGCAAAGCTAACTATGAATTATTGTCAACAGTTAGCTAGAAATAGACCCAGATTTAGAGTTAGAAAAATCAGATGGCTCAGCAGATTGGTGTGGGGAGCTCGGTGGGGATAACAGATTTCACTGGAAAAGGAAGAGGGAGAAAAGAGGATGGCAAAACAAAGCGAAAAGAAACAAAACCAGGAAACTCAATCCCCTAGAACAGAAATAGAACAGTGAAGATAACAGACTAAAACGTTGAACAATTGAAAAATATCAAAACCGTGTCCAACTGACACAATTAAGAGTGAACATAGGAAAACAATTCAGATCTCATGGTGATTTGTTTTATAGTAATGACAATAATCGTAAGAATAATTATAATGACAGCCAGAATTAATGAGAATCCATCTGCTCCTTAGAGCCTCATAATTTAGTACCTGAGCATTGACAAAGCAATTTCCATCCAGGAAAGAAGTGATCCCTCTGGCAGAGTATCCTGCCTCTACTACCATTAGACACACACGTCACCTTATCTGAAGGAGCTTTAAAATAGATTATCAGTGTGCTGTCCTTCTCCATAGCTTAGAATTTCCTTTAAGAGCAAAAAGAAGTATTTTGTTCACTTATTTTTTGAATCCCCAGTAGCACAAAAAAGATGCTCAATACCTTTCTATTGATTATCGTGTATTTATTCCTCAGCAAGCTGTAAGATAAAGAGGTCTTGTCTTGTACCCCCATTTTTTTTCCAAGATGAGAAATCCAGAGACATTTAGTCAAGAACTGAAGATGGAAAACAAGTCTGTAGGATGTGAACACAGTGATTTTTTGCACAATGCCGCACTATAGCCTGGAAAGATTACCAAGGTCACATTGCTTATTAATTACTTCTTTTCTGTAAAGAATTCTAAGAAAGCTCATTCCTTTAGTATGCACATAGAGGACCACAGAAATCTCATAGCAAAGTTCCCACTTTGCAAGGATCAAGGGCAAGGCTGAGCACTTTTGAGTCAGCCTTGAGCACCTAAAGAACCCTTTCACACTGTGAAGTGATGGAGAACAGGAAAGGCATTTTGCATCTGGATGTAAAAATCCATGTATCTTCTAAGGGAGATGGAATCCGTGCATTCCTGATTAATTTACGCTTAAATCAATGAAGTGTTTTGCAAAAGATATTTGATGTTCAAGAAGCCTTTCTGAAACAGCCTGATGGGACTTTAAAGATGTTTTTGTCTTAAGAAGAGGAACTTATTTTTTTCCCATGATCTTATACCTAAATGATGTGATTTCAGAGTCTCATTTTTGAGCAGACTCTATTGCCCTCAAAATATTTGCACTGACTCCTACCCAGAAGTAGTTATAGTATATTTTATTATGTTGTTGCCATTTTTTCCTCCCCTTCCTTCATCTATTATCTATTTCTTTCTATCTATCTATCTATCTATCTATCTATCTATCTATCTATCTATCTATCTATCTATTCTATCTATCTATATCTCTATATCTCTATATCTCTATCATCTTATTCATCTACCTGCCAGTGGAGCTCTCAATACAATGGCAAATAGATTTAAGGAGTTTATTGGATTATTTGATGTGATTTCTTCAGAGCCTCATGGGACTCTAGAAAAACTGAGGGTTGAGCTACACAAAATAGGTTTTCTCTGTGAAGGAGGGACATGTGAAGGGTAAAGAAATGCAATAGAATGGATGGAGTCTTCATGTTTGTAAATAGAATGGAAAGAAGAATGCATGGAGAGTTAGCAGTAATTAGAATTCATGGAGCAATTGCTCTGTGCTGGTGGTGTTCAGAATGATAGTTTAAGCCACAGAAACATGTGGTGATGGAGATGTTATTACATCTCTTTTTTGGATGAAGGATGTGATACACAAGAAAAGGACCTTGGCTACCCCAAATCCCAGACCTGATAAGCACTAAGTATTAAGATTTCTACCTACGGTTTGGGTCCAGCTCACAGTTGTTAAGGGCCCTCAGCTTTTGTTATGTGGTGAGTAGTGGTCCCCGCTATGATGATTTCTGATGGGACATGGGTCACAGACATGGAAAATGAATAGGTGGGGAAGTTACTCACTTTCCAGTTCTCTTTCAACTTGATTTTTGTCAAGAGAGAACATTTCAGTTCCCTGCTGGGGCTGATCTCTCTAATAATCCTGGCCTCAGACTCAGAGCCTTAAGCAGACTCCCAGAGTCTTGTTCGGCTGTTAGAACATTGTCTTGCGTTCATTCAATTTATTTCCAAGTTTACCTTGCATTTATGGCAAGTAAAAATAACATTCTTATTTTTAGGTATGGATATAAGGTTCCCTTTTAAAACAAATGTTTATTTTACATTTTTAAAGAAATGAGTTGATTAAAATATTATACTATGCAGATGGTGTGCAGACAAAAAGAAAAGTAACATAACTATATAAATGACTACAGCTTGAGGAGAAAAAAACTCTATTAAATCAACATCTTTTCAAAGTACCATTACAAGTAAATTGTCCTCTTAAACTTGGAGGCATACACATTTAAAGTAGTATTCCTGAGCTTGAAGTTTTTATTTAATTTCAAATGTTCCAGATATCTCTACTTTGATTTCCTATAAAATCAACTCTTAAAAATATAAGTGTCAGGTCTGGGAGTTATAAAGAATTGGAACAGTATAACCTACTCCAGTGGACATGGCAGAAATGCTTTTTGTCTTCAGGTACAAACCTGAAACTCTATATTTTATATTGTTGTATCTCTCCCTGCTTCCTCCCACTAATATTTCAAAACAATAATCATCACCTTCAGTTAACATCCTAGACATAGGCTGATGAAAATCCCAGTACAGTTTCTTGTATTCAGAGAAGACTGAACTAAATAAATCAAATAAATTTTCCCAGTGTACAAGTTTGGAGCTGGAGTATGGGAAAACAAACTAAAACCTACTTCCATTTTTTGTGCCTATTTTATTTGGTTTATCGCCCAATTTCATTTGGGGAGGCATTGTGGTCCCTCTTTGATGAAAGCTTATTTTTATTTTTTTTTCCTTGCCATTACAAAAGGAAGTCAACATATCGCTCATAAAGTGTTAAAGTCTTTATGAACTGCTGATAGATATCAAGGAAATGCTCTGAGGATTAGGAGGGGATATTGTGGCAAAATATCCACTTCCTCTAAATATTACCTTCAGTAGTTTTATAGCAAATATTGCTGAAGAAAGAGAATATAAATCACTGAGGTCCCAGTGGACTTAATACTGAAGTACCACTTATGTTTTCCTTTTGTTTGAATTACTAGCACTCTGCCAAATAAGGAAAAGAAACATTTCACAAAGAAGGGTGCATAGACACAGAGACAGAAAAATGTTAAACCCTGTGCACAGTCTGGATCCTTTGAGATCCTTAATTTGGCACTGTGTGCCCAGGCCCTGCCTTGGAGTTTGGGGACGTTATGCAGTGATGATCATGATTGTAAACCATGCACACTTCCTCTCTATTCTAGATGTGAAATACGGGATTCTTGAAGGCATTGTGGGAATGTATCAGTTGACACAGAAATTCTGGGATATATTTTGGGTCCTATCACTTACTAGGTACGAAGCCTTTAAAAAATTACTATAGCTATTGTTCCTTTGTTGTTTTGGTTTGATTCTTCTTCTTTTTTTTTTAAATGAGTTTTTGGTAGTCATTATTTAACAAATTATAACAGAGTCCTCCCATTTCCTTTTCTACCTACCCTGTGAATTTGTTCCTGCTGATTGAATCAGTCAGGATGGGAATGCTATTTTTTTACAGCAGTGTTGTCAATGTCGCTCTGACATCTATACAGAACTTTTACTTCTTCCACGGTCACCACATCTACTACTCCTCAGTAAAATCATTTAACTTTCCTAAACCTTGGGTTCTTCATCAATAATTTTAGAGAAATAACTCTTGTTCCACCATCTTCCTGGGTTGAATTAGAATTCTAATAAAATGAAACATGTGATGAAACTGTGTCAACTATACACACATGTACATACACAGTATTATGATCATTTATGGTAATGTGTGAGGCTGAAGGCAAGGAACAAGAATTTTCCTATTTTTCCTAAAATGTTGAGTCTAACATTTTACCTGCCACTTTGCATAATGTTACTACACACAGAAAAGGTGGGGGCACATTCTACATGTCGGGGACAGTGTCTCATTAGCAGACAGCCTTGTCTAGCTTGTCATTATCTTTGAAAATTTCAACATGAGCATTTCTCATTAAGATCTAAGGCCATATGTGAGTGCTTATCACTAATAGTGTTTAGTTTGATTAATCCATGGGAAGTGAGTGTCTTATTCATGTATAAATAAGTATATACAAATACATTTATATGACTATCCAGTTCATCAAGCATTCATTAAATCTCGTGTTGGTCCTTACTTAATACCAGGTGCAGATAATTGAGAGACGAATGAGACAAGATGCCCTCAAAAGCTCAGTCAAGTGGCAGATACAGACAATGTAAATACATGTTCTTCATACCACGATAACTCTCAAGGACTGCCGCAGAGAATGGATTGATGGAAAATGGGAAGGTTTAGGAGTCAAAGAATATCCTTGCAAATGTCACTCAGCCTCTGTGAATGTCTCTGTGACCTTCTAACCTTGGGGGTCACCTAACTTTTCTTACAAGTAGTCCAGGGTGACTGGAGTGAAAGCTACATGGCAGAGTACAAGAAAAGTGGTAGTCCATGTGCCAAGGAAATTAAATAAGCCAGCTCATGGCAACCTTATCTTGGAGCCTGAGAAACCTGGACATTAATCTACTAAGCCTCTCTCATGCTGAAAAATATCCAGTAGGTGTACATATATCAGCTTCATAACTATTTAAAATATAACCCTGGAAGTTGAGCAATGTATAGATCTGATAAGGTGCAATGAGAAGCAGCAATATCATTGAATAAATAATTGCAACTAACAAAACTACAACACATATAAAATAGCAATATTTAAATACTATAACTCCTTGACAAGTCATAAACACCCTAAGACACAGGTTTCCTTATTATCCTTATTTTACAGGTCAGAAGTGTGAAATATGGAGAGCATAAGTAACTTGCTCATGATTGTACAGCTAGGATGGCTCCAGAGATTCTACCTTTAACTATTACATAGCAGTGCAATAACCCAGGAAAAATCATAGGAGGACCTGAACCAAGCTAAAGCATTATGATAGCAAGCTTCTGCTTGTTGTATTTTTGTGCTTGCTATCTCTCTGTCTCTTTTATCATTAGTAGATCCAGGAGAGGCATTCTCAATTCTATGAATTATTCTATATTTATTATGTTTTAACAGTGCCTACTTCAGTCCTCAGCAAATAATTCATACCTGTTTACCAAATGCATCATTGTGATGGGGTCAAAAACATCAGTAAAATCTGTATACAATTCTAGTGTTCTGTTCTCCTATAACATGCAATCTTGGTTATTGTCAGACCTGTATGCAACATTATCCATTGCTCTCTCCTTTCTTCATTGCATTTGTTCATTTATTGAGCTGAGAATTTTTTCTTCTTCACTGCCCCTTGCAGTTTCTGCATATGAACATCTTGCTTGGTCTCTAAGGACCAGCTTGTTGACAGTGAAACACTTTTAAGAAATCTTTGCTACCTCTGCCCCTTCACAGTTCACTAAGACTACTGTACTTGGAACACAGTGAGATATTTTTCTAAGTATCTGATATCTATCTCATCATTGCTACTAATACATCTAGGAAAACAGGGGACACAGATGACTTTAGTAAAGTATGGAATACACATGGCAACAATACACAGTAAGGAAATAAAATATCTTGAAAGATCTTAGCATTTGGGAAGTAAGTTATTGACAGTGTCTAAACTGTGTGGGTGGAATATATATGGGATTAAGTCAAACCAAGTTTGTCCCACTAGATTTTCACACATAGTGAGGATTAAATATATGAGTGCATGATTTTCTCACAGTGTAATACTTTCCTAAACCTGACATACACAGCCTTTAAAATTTGCTCCCCAATTCCCTTAGCTAACCAATCTCTTCACTTCCTGTGTGAAACATTCTCTTCACATGTTCCTCATTTGGTTATTTGGCTCACTAGATGCTTTGAATTCTTTAAATATGGAAGTCAACACAGATACCTCTGCAGAGCCATTGCCAGGGCACACACATCTAATTCATCAAGACTGAGCATGGATGCATTCTTTTTTAAAAATGTATTTATTCTAATTAGGTATACATGACAGCAGAATGCATTTTCATTCATTGTACATAAATGCGTCCCAACTTTTCATTTCTCTGGTTGTACACGATGTAGTCACACCATATGTGCAGTCATACATGTATCTAGGAGAGTGATGTTCATCTCATTCCACCATCTTTTCTGCCCCCATGTCCCTTCCCCTTCCTCCCTACCCTTTGACCAAAGTTCCTCCATTCTTCCTATGCCTCCACCCTATTATGGATCAGCATCCACTTATCAGAGAGAACATTTGGCCTTTGGTTTTTTGTGATTGGTTTACTTTGCTTAGCATGATATTCTCCAGCTCCATCCATTTACCTGCAAATGCCATCATTTTATTCTCCTTTAATACTGAGTAATATTCCATTGTGTGTATATACCACAGTTTCTTCATCCATTCATCTGTTGAAGGGCATCTAGGTTGGTTCCATAGTTTAGCTATTGTGAATTGAACTGCTATAAATATTAAAGTGGTTGTGTCCCTGTAGTATGCTGTTTTTAAGTCCTTTGGATATAGACCTAGGAGTGGGGTAGCTGGGTCAAATGGTGGTTTCATTCCAAATTTTCTAAGGAATCTCCATACTGCTTTCCAGATTGGCTGCACCAATTTGCAGCAATGTATGAGTGTGCCTTTGCCCCCACATCCTTGCCAACACTTACTGTTGTTTGTATTCTTGATAACTGCCATTCTGATTGGCATGAGATAAAATCTTAGAGTAGTTTTGATTTGCATTTCTCTAATGGCTAGAGATATTGAACATTTTTTCATATATTTATTGATAGATTGTATATCTTCTTCTGAGAAGTGTCTGTTCAGCTCCTTAGCCATTTATTGATTGGGTTGTTTATTTCTTTGGCATTAAATTTTTTGAGTTCTTTATATATCCTGGAGATGAGTGCTCTATATGATGTGTGTGTGGCAAAAATTTGCTCCCAAAATGTAGGCTTTCTCTTCACTTCATTGTTTGTTTTTTTTTTTCTGGGAATAAGCTTTTTAGTTTGAATCTATCCTATTTACTGATTCTTGATTGTATTTCTTGCACTTTAAGAGTCTTGTTAAGGAATTCAGGGCCTAATCCAATGTGATGCAGCCTTGGGCCTACCTTTTCCTCTATTAGGCCCAGGGTCTGTGGTCTAATTGCATCAATTGATGTAATTATATGATTCTTTAAGCCTATCGATGTGATGGATTACGTTTATTGATTTCTGTATGTTGAACCAACCTTGCATCCCTGAAATGGACCCCACTTGATTGTGCACTATTTTTTATATGTTTTTGTATGCAATTTGCCAGAATTTTACAGCTATGTTCATCAACAATATGGTCTGAAACTTACTTTCTTTGATGTTTCTCTGTCTGGTTTTGGTATCAGGATGATACTAGCCTCACAGAATCCAAGATGGATGCAGGATGGGGAGTGACAGGGAGGATCTCCACTCTGTGCAGGGGCAGTCATGGACCAGGGCTCTCACACTGGTCTGTGGTCCTGGGCCTGACCTAGGCCTGGGCTCCCCCACAGTCCCCCAAAGGTGGTCCTGGGTCTGAATCTGGGCTCCAGCATAGGTTGGTGGATTGGTGGGTTGGTCCTGGGCCTGACCCGGGCCTGGTTTGGGCCTAGGTTCTTGCAGGGGTCATAGAGGGCAATCCTGGGCCTGGACCTGGACTCCCATGGGTCCCTGGAGACAGTCTTGGGCCTGGATCTGTTCTCCAGCATTGGTTGCATTCTTTTTCTTTTTCTTTTTCTTTTGGTACTGCGGATTGCACTCAGGGGCACTCAAACACTGAGCCACATCCCCAGCCCTATTCTGTGTTTTATGTAGAGAGAGGGTCTCACTGAGTTGCTTAGCGCCTCACCATTGCTGAGGCTGGCTTTGAACTCAGCAATTCTCCTGTCTTAGCCTCCTGAAATGCTGGGATTACAGGCGTGCACCACCACACCCGACTGACATTCTTAATATTTATCTCAGGAAAGAACTTATAATAGCCACTAAAAATCATTCATAAATGGACAATTAGATTAAGTTCTTTGTTAAATAAGTTTATATTCTTCTCTCAGCTTTAAATGATCTACTCTATCAGTTTCATCTTTAAGAATCCTGCCACTTCATGTCCTCTGTGAACTGCCTTGATTGCCTCAACTCAAGGGGACCTGCCCCCTGTGACCCAATACAGCACAAGTTTGCAACTATTCAGAGGTCTTCGTCATCCCCTACCTACTCTGGCTCCCTGGATGTTGTACTCACAGCTGTCTTTTTATCTAACATTACTAATATCCTTCATGGTGGTGGAAATATTCATTATATTCCTTATGACACTTATTTATGCCAAGTACTTAATAGACATTCAAAGATGCTGTGATAACTGAGATAACTGACTGATGGTGAGAAAGAAAGCAAAACCAAAGAGAAACTGATCGAGTTCAGGATGATCCAAGTTATTGGTATTTGAGGGGAGCGTGGATTGACAGGGCCATTATGTAAGTTAATTTGCTGTAAGATGTCAGCCTCACTCTTGGCTTTTCCTGGCTTTTGATCTGCATGAACACCTTGTCCTGCAGACAGACAGACAGCTTCGGGGTGGATTAAATAATCAGTCAAGTGAGATGAGCATGTCCCAATAGGTCTGTAAAACACTTCTATTTCAAGAATGATTATTAAAAGCCACAAGGAAGGCAGTGATAACACAGTTGAAACATTGACTTACTGATCAAAAGAGACACTAATACGCCCTCCTTAAGGGAAACAGTTGGATTTTAACATGCATACATCAAATCCCCTTCCTCCGTCTTTTTCCTTCTGCATTGTCACATGAAAATCCCATCCAGAGCTCTTGTCCTTCACACATTTTCTTTGTCTTCAGTTTCATCTTCTTTCTTTCTTCCTTTCTTTCTTCTTTTCCATCTATTTTAAGACTACTTTCCACTTGGGTTCTGTCTTTTGTGTAACATTTTTGTTCTCCCTTTCTCCCTTATTTCATTTGTTTTCATGGTACTCAGAGAGATATTCTTTCTCAAATAGATGGCATGGTCACCAGAATAATGCAGACTACATAATTTCTTGAAGAGTAAACTTCATTGTATAAAGTTCCAATGGGATTTGGGCTTTAATCCCCATTTTTTTAGGTATGCTATCTTTACCTCTCAAATCCAGATTTCCATATCTGTAACATAATGGTTATACAGTGTAACTGTCACATAGGAAGACTCTTAAATGGTAACTGTGATCACTTTAATCAATATTGCATATAGAAATTGAGCCACTGACATTGGGATGTCTATATCAGCTCAATGCAAATTGAACCTTTCATTGTAATCCCCTGAGTTTTTAGCTCATTTCATGAATATCTGTCCATTTTCTGAGATGTCAGTTTCCTTTCATCTAGGACAAGTGTCTTCTGCAACAGACTATCATACATTTCTATGTGGCAGGTAGAGAGGGCACCAGGATTGTAAACACTCCTAATTAAAATGCCTGATGCTGCAAAATGTAAAAGGGACAGTGAACTGTGAACAAATTGCTGGTAGCTGACAGCCATCGAATGAACATACACGTTTTTCGTTGAGGACAGAAAAGATCTGTTTTTAAAAGATGCATGCATACCACAAACTCTTCCAGCATAATTGTTTTTAATGGATATTCTGTCTCTGACTTAGGATTATAGTACAATTGAATGTAGAGGACTTGTCTTCCCTCATACTTCCTCCCAACTACCTGCATTATTTACCATTTTAAAATCAATTTCAAGGGAAAAAAAGGCAAGATCATTTTTTAAACATTTTTAAACTTTAAGAGTTAGTAATCATACCATTTCAGAGCTGCAGGAACACTTAGAGATAATTTAGGTCACTGACTTCCTTTAAGGATATACTATCTGAGGTCTGTGTTGTTCTAGCAACTTGCTTAGGATCACACAGGGAGTTTGCCAATAACAGTTTTAGCCAGGCTTTTGCACAAAAAATCTTGTGGTAAGGGTTTTTACTCAATGAAGAATCATCATAGCTCAGAGCCAAAATTAAAATCCAAGGCTCCTGACTTCCAGTTCAGAGTTCTTTCATTTTATGCATGTTCCCAAATCGTCCTTTTACTCATCCTGTTGAAAACAAAAGTTGTCTTATATCACATAGGATGTATATTAACTCCAGTAAGTTTGACGTCAATACTTTTTGAGTTCCTCCTAGGTACTTAGCATTTAATATATATTGTCTGCGTTATCATCTATTTCAAAACCTGAAACAGGTGAGCCTCTTGGAGGATAAAGAACAGATGATTAGGCACCTATTAACATGCCCAAGAAAACATAAATTGTCGAATTTGGCTTGACCTAGTTTTAGTGAGAGAACCCACATAATTTCCACCAAACCATTCTGTAGCTTTAATCTTCTAAATAGTATTACTATAGTGTACCCAGCATAAGATTAGTCATTTTGTGCCAATTTTGTAGTTAATGAGCATCTCATAATATTTGTGAAAAAATTTTAAATATAGATATATACACATACACACATGTATATGTATGAAGCACAATATATATATGTGTAATATACACTCAAATGATTAATTATACATATTTCATGGTCAAATTTTCTGAGTCTAATCAATTGAATAATAAGCTAGAAATAATGAGAGAAATATACAAGAGGCGTTGTCCACCAGAGCAGAAATTGTGTACTTTTGCAGAAATAGTCCAAGTATTATTCAGAATACCATTATAAACCTGGGTCTCATATGGCCCAGACATATGAAAAAAATATTTTCTTATAACATAGTCACAAATTTTATTTTATCTATAGAGCATTAAATAGGTCTTCCAATATTTCCCAACTTTTACACGTTTTTATTAGTGGATTATGGTTATATACAATAGTGGAGTTGATTTTGATATCTTCATACATGCATGGAATATGTTTTGATCAATTTCAATCCCTGGTAGTTCCTCTTTCCCCCTCCTCCTCCCAGCCCCCATTCTCTTTTCTCTACTGGTCTTCCTTCTACTTATTTATTATTTTTTTAGTTGGTGATTTATAGATACATGTGAAGGTGGAATTCACTGCCAACTCTTTAGTGCCTGTATTCATCCTAATTTTCAGCACAGCTAACATTCATACTGTTCCTGTCTTTGCCAGGGACAATACTAAAAGTTTGCTATACTTCATCATTGAATCATCACAAGACCACCACAATGTAGCTAGTTATTATTCTTTTCTTGTAGATGAGGATACTGATGATCAGAGATTTAGGAAGGATTTAGCCCTAAGCCTTGTAGACTGGACATAGATAATGAGAACAAGAATCTTGAAAACCTGACTCTCATGCAGAACCGGGCCAAGGCCTGCTGTATACCAAACCCCACATATACAAGGTGGGACTTGCCATCCCAGTATCCAGATTTTGTTCTTCCCATTTTTTGAAAGAAGTCCTAACGTTATATGGCCTGTAACTGTGCTAATTTTTTCTGATGCCTAGTTTTTAATTTTACAGACTCTTTGAGATTGATGTACAAACAAAATCATATCAAGTTCTTCATCTGAATCAAATACTAGAGCATCCAACCTCCAGATTTTATGTCAATTTCTATTTTGAATCATGAATGAATGAATTTCACACACACACACACACACACACATATACAAACAAAACTTCCTCTTTATATGAATCTTGATCTTAATCAAAAATGTTTTTGCTGTTATTGATAACACAAATAAAAAGAATAGGAGAAATCTGAACAAAAAAGCATTGTGTAAGAATCAGAAGATAATAGTTTGGGGTAAGTTAAATTGTGAGATACTGATCTTGACATTGGCTTATATCAATGACAGTACTAGATCTACCAAATAAAAGGAAGCAAAAAGCAATTCAAGAAAGCATCTTATGTAACCATCGGTGTGAGTGTACTCGTATGTGGTCCATAGGGGTTCCTTAGCCCTGAGATGATGGCAGAACAAAGAATAACATACATTTTCCTCACATTTTATTGAGTTTCATGACTCCTGGTAGTTCAGTAGAATTAGAACATAGAATGATGCTTCATGGCTTTGAATATGTGTAATCTGTTCCCTGGGCCTCAGTTTCCTCATCTGATAATGATAGCATGATTTTAGATGGTATCTTCAGTTTTTAACCTCTATTACCTGTTTCTTTGTCTCAGGCATAAATAAGTTTTAGGAAAAGGAAAAAAAAAAAACACTTCTTAGAGGAATTGGAGAATTCATGCTTGCTTGGATTTTAGTTTCACAGAAGTTAGTCAGAGTTGACAGTCCAGAAATAATGATTATTTTTTCTTTTATATCCATTGTATAATTGCAGTGGATATTGGTTATCCAGATTTTGTTATGCTTGTTTCATACAGTACTTTTCCTTCCTTCCTTCTTTCTTTCTCTCTCTCTCTTCCTTTCTCCTCCTCCTCCTCCTCCTCCTCCTCCTCCTCCTTCTTCTTCTTTGTGTGTGTGTGTGTGTGTGTGTGTGTGGCAGGGGTGAGGTGGGTACTAGGGATAGGAGTAGGGAGTCTCTGCCTCCGATCCACATTCCCAGTCCTTTTTATTTTTTATTTTGAGATAGGACCTCACAAATTTGCTGAGGCTGGCCCCAAACTTGCCATCCTCCTTGTCTTCCAACTCACTGAGATTACAAGTGTGCACCCCTGTGACCACCTACTGTCCTCTTTCTTTAATGCCTTGAATGGGTGTGTGCAAACATTGGAATGTAAGCAAATGCATGTCACTCAGAATGTTTTAGAATGCCTCCATTGCTTAGTTTCCTTCCAGGTGGGATTTTCTAATTCATGCTCCTCTTTTTAGTAAGCAATGTTATTGTTCACCCAATTAAAAGTTTAGACTAGATCCCTCAATCTCTCTAACCACCCATCTACTCTTTCAACACATGCAGCTCATTTTTAGCATCTTCGTGTTTCTCAAATATATCTTTGGGCATCACCATTGACCTTGCTCCTCTAATTGTTTCACTCTCTCTTTGCTGTATAATTGCATGCATGAGCTCTCTTGCTGGTCCACAGAAATCCTCTGTTCCAGATATTCTGCTAACAAAGTCAGCTTCAAGGAAGGCAAATCTTATGGGACCACTTTGCTCTACGTCTCAGACCTGCTCCACGCTCAAGACACTTTCTAGAACCCTTCTGTGCTTCCTCTTAAAATGTAGAATGGCACTTTGGTCATATCCTACAAGATCCTGCATGTTTGGGGTGCCTCACCTCACCCTCTACAAAGCTCCTGCTGCTTCTTTATGTTGAGGGTCCCAAGTGGCCTTCTCTGTTCCTCCACCAGTCCAGGTATTTTGCCCGTGTTCTTTGTTCACGTTCTTCTCTCTGGCTGAGCACGGAGCCCTCCCTTCTGAATTAATTTTACCCATTCTTCAAACCTCAGTGCAAGCACTCATTCTTCATGAAAACCATACCTGAATCTATGCTCATTCCTAGTAAATGTGCTGTTCCCGTTAAATGCTCTCCTAGTAGCATCTCTTCCTGTGTACAGACATACCTACAATCAACTCTTGACTGTGACACATAATAACCAAACCATGTCTCAGGGATATTACAGGAATCAAGTGCAGTAGCAGAGGAAATGTCTGGTTCATTTTCACCTTCAGTGGATTTGTGTCTGTAGTGCATAGACACGTGGCTTCAAACACACACACATATACACACACACACAGTTAGACACATGGTTTCTTAACTATACTCTTACAGTTTATTAATCCTTTCATGAAAAATTCACAGTGTGACTGCAAATAAGGTCACTGCAGAATCTTTGCTCCTGAGTCCAATTTCCAGGTCACTTTTGCCAACACCAACACTGGCCTTTGAAGTTCCCAGAGTTTCTGTGTTCTGTCTTTGTGTTCTTTTCCTTGTTTCTTTGAGGTCTTTTTCTTCTCATCCAAGCCATGTTTTGCAAATCTGTGTTCAGGTTCATTTCATTTACGTAATCCAAGAATCTAAATCATGCTACAGCTAGTTGTCTTGACACCACCATAATAGGTTCTGAACCCAAATAAAAAAATGATACTTGGTGTGGTCTTAAACATTTTGACTAATTTTTCCTGAATTTCTGTGTTAGGTTCTGTTGCTTTTCCAAGGTGAAGCACATCAGTGGACATTTTCCCCCGCTCTGGAGTGCTCACTTGGTTGAGAACTTCCTGGTCCAGATATAGTGTTTTTCATGACGGTGGCTGGTTTTGTCAACTTTTTTGCTCCTGTAATTAATAGATCTGGCAAGAACAATTTTAGAGAAGGTAAAGTTTATTTGAGGGCGCATGGGTTCAGAGGTCTCGGTCCATGGAAAACCACCCCATTCCTCAAGGTGAGGCTTAGCATCATGGAAGAAGGGTAAGGTGGAGAAAAGCAGAGAAAGAGACTCCAGTCACCAGATACAAAATATATACCCCAAAGGCATGCCCCCCCAGGGAGCCACCTCCTTCCAGCCATACCAGTTACCACTCAGTTAATCCCCATCAAAGGATTAATTCACTGATTGGTTTAAGGCTGTCATAACTCAATCATTTCAATAATGAATGTTCTTGCATTGTCTCACACTTGAGCTTTCAGGGAACACCTCACATCCAAATCATAGCAGTGATTGATCCTCGGGTAGCCACTGAAGATCAGACAACACCACAAACATTTTTTTCTTCTCCAAACCCAACTTGATCACATGTATTTGGAGGGACAAAGAGAGGCATTTTAAAGTGCATACTCTTGATTATTTTGCCTGTAGTTCTTCCTTAGAAGCACAGATGCATCATGGCCCAGGTTCAAGCCAAGGCTGCACTCTTGTACAATTGCACATTGCTCTTAAAAAAATTGATAATAGAACTGGGATTATGGACTTGCAATAAGGATGAAATCTATACTTTAGAATAGTATCCAGATATACTAAGCACCATAGAAGTCCCAGCTTGAGAACAGGTCAGCTGTTATCTCTCTTGAAAAGTCAGTTATACAGATAAGCTTTACCTCTCTTGAAAACTCAACATGGCTGTGTTCGTAAAACAATGACAGTTCTCTTAGAATTCTGTAAGAGCACCAGGAAATGAGTGAAAGAGAAAGAAAGCCAGCCCAGAAGTCATTCTTTTACATTATTTATATCATGTACATGAAAGTTAGGCAAGGGTGGAGAAATCCATTTGTTTGCTTGCCTGTTATGCATAAGATTTTAGGACCAAAAGTAGAATGAAACTAACATATGACACCAAGGAACATATTTTTGTTCAATATCTGTTTTCTAACAACAATGTATGTTTTTTTTCAGATGTTCACAGACATATAAATTAAGTTTTCAGACCATATACTCTAAAAAAGGGTGCTTAGGAGATGAGAAGGAGAGAAAAAACTATTTTTATTAATTTCAGAATGTTCTCAGACATTCAGATAAGAAGTGTACCACATTTGTTTATTCTGAAAACCCTGTGAGTTATTAAAAATTCAAGTTATTCTTGTTGTGCAGATGGGCATTATCTCTTAATATCTTTTATTTTCCCCTAAGGAAGGTTTTACACTTTGGGTATGTAGTATCCCTGTATAGGAATGTTTAGAGGTAAAATAACTAGATTATGAGAATGATAACCTGATCAGTGGATTAATCTATTTGCTGAGTTAATAATTAGAATGGATTACTGAGTGGTAACTGGAGGCATGTGAGTTGTGACTGAAGGAGGAAGGTCACTGGAGGTGTGCATTTAGTTTAGTTTTTTTCTCTGCTTCCCTTTCTCTATCTCTATCTCTATCATCTCCTTCCTGGCTATGATGAGCTGAGAAGCTTTGTTTTCCTCCTCCATACCCTTCCACCATGTTCTGTCTTACCTGGCGCCACAGCAATGAAGGTGGCTCAGCATTGAGACCTCTGAAACTGTAAGCCTAAAATAAACTTTTCCTCCTCTGAGTTGTTCTTGTCCAGACATCTTGGTTACAGTGGAGAAAAGCTGACTAGCCAAGAAGGTATCATCCATAGTGTATTAAATATAACTATATTCTCTGAGACACTTCCCAGTGTTGACCCTCAGAAAAATCTAATAATTGGTTTTAATATTCCCTAACAGAAACAGAACTCTGGATACATGTTTTGGAAGGAAGATACATAAACATATCCATCTCACTCAAACCTCTTCCTGGAATAAATTTCCCTTTCTCATTTACAGACCAGCTCCTGTACTTCAGTATTTAACTCAGATGTAATCTCTTTCAGGATGTGTCCTTGAGCTTCTCTAACCCCTTAACACAATGGTGAGAGCCACATGGATTGTTACCCTCAGTGGACAAAACACCATCAACTTTTTGAATATGTGTTTATTTTTCCATTGCCATTATAGTTACTTATAGAATGATGGCAGAATATAGTTAAGAAAATCTGTCTCTTCAGAGTAGAAACTCTTTTTTTAAAAAAATATTTTGTTTAGTTGTAGATGAACACAATATCTTTATTTATTTTATGTGGTGCTGAGGATTGAACCCAGTGCCTCACGTATGCGAGGCAAGCGCTCAACCGATGAGCCATAGCCCCAGCCCCCAGAGTAGAAACTCTTTATGGCTCTCCCAGGGTAATCTCCAGAGAATGCTTG
This sequence comes from Geosciurus inauris, assembly GCA_004024805.1. Classification (NCBI taxonomy): domain Eukaryota; kingdom Metazoa; phylum Chordata; class Mammalia; order Rodentia; family Sciuridae; genus Geosciurus; species Geosciurus inauris. Next base: position 93,094 of record PVHX01002852.1, read on the forward strand.
ATATTTAAAAACTCACTTTCACTAACAAGTCTTCCAAAACCTTATTCTCTCTCTACCTGATTTAGCTAGCCCCTTTCTTGACTTCACATTGCAATTTTTGTATTTCTGTAAGAACTGTTACCATCTTGGTATCTAATAATCTACTTGCAAGTCCCCCCAACACAAGTTTTGTGGGCAGTAGTTTTAGCTCAATCATCTCTGAATCCATGGCTCTTACCAAAAGGCCTGATATATAGTTGGTGCCATATATAATCAATAAATCTTTTAGTATATTAATTTACAGAAATAAATATGAAAAAAATCAAAAACATAAGGAAGCTAAACTATAAGAATTGAAAATAAAAATGGGACTGGTGGGTACAGTCCACAGGAAATCCCATTCCTCTGCAACCTCATATTTGAAATATCCTGAGATGCCATATTTTCCTGACCCCTGGCAGGGATGGAGGTAAAACACATGTTTTTGGATTTTTGTATTGCTTTCAACACCCACTGTTTCTGATTCTGAGTCCTGGAAAACATATGCATGCCCTCAGAAGGAATATTCAGCTCTCATCTACAAATGGTTCTCCTCCCTCATGCAGATCAGTCCCACTGGTAATTTAAAAGATTAATGCAGAGCAAAATCTTCCCTATGCAATGTGGGAGATGAAAAATATAATGGAAGACTTTATTTCTCAATGGAAAACAAAGCATTCCAATGAGGACTCCTTTTTCCATTCAGAGGTCCTTTGCAGTGAGATACACTTAATGTCAAGCAAACATATAGTAATGACTGTGTTCGGAAGACATCTATTTGTTAAAGTGTCTGTGGGCTTCAAATGCAATTTTATATGCAACTAACCCTTAATGATGGAAGTCACTCATTGCACACCTTAGCTTCTATAACTCAATCTGACCAAAAAATGGTATTTTTGATAGTGAAATTATTTTAAGATTTATATCTTGCTTATGAGTAAAAAAAGATAGTTTGTTATATATAATTGATTTATATCACATTTATTTTTTATTTTATTTTATTTTTTTTAATTTTTTCTCAAAAATTGCATTTTAATACGTTATCAAACATAACAGAATAAAAACAAATTTTCAGAAGCTGTACACACTGTTCACTGAAAACATTTGTTGAGGCAAATAGAAAAAATTGTTACAATCATAATTTTTCTAACTTTACACAATTTAAATATGCATGATTCCAGTTTAATCTAAAACTTCATGCCTTTCTTTCTCATAGACTTTGCTGTAGTTATTTTCCTTCCATCATTAGCTAAAGATATATGTAAAATTGTACCCTTAAGGTTAGAAGATTGTCAGGAATATTATGGCTTTGTTAGAAATATTTATCTAAAAATAATTTTAGTACTTAAAAATAAACATTTTCTTGGAAATATTTTCATCAAAAGGATGGCTAAAAACAACCATGTATAATTTCTTGCATTAGGATGTTCAGCAAAACTGTAGAAGCTATGGTCACTGATAAAATAATCATTAGTTGTAATAAATGTGAAACTAGGTTTAATATAAAAATAATTACTCTTAATATTTTGTTCACATAAAAACTCAAAATGTTAATTGAAGGGATTTTTTCATTAAGTGAACTAGGTAGGGTAAATGTACAATAAAATATATTTTTAATGTCTAGAGATTTCAGAGGATGATGTGCCTGAAGAAATCAACAAAACACCACATATTAGTTTAGGAGTTCAGAGATAGGAATTTCCCAAGTGCCTGATTTTGTGGTCCCAAAATTCTCTACCACGTGCAGATGCTCTGTGCATTCAGAATCAGGGGAGTTGTTAAATTTGAGAACGCAAGGCAATAACCCATAGCTTTGATAACACTAACTTTAAGTGCAGCAGAATCAAATGTTTTGTTGCAAATATGCACATCTGGTTTTTCTATTATGATTGTATATCCTAGGAGTTCATTTCATAAGGGATGTGTTAGTTGCTGCACAATTAGACTCCAAGAAATATACTTTATTGAATGTTTTAATAGGAGATAGTCTGTGCATTTGTGCTTGATTTGTCTGAAGAATTTTTGGAACACTCTAAACAATCCCTCTGCCCTTCACTTTCTTTGTGTCTGTCAACAATATCCAAGCCAGGGATCCAGGGACAATTCATGAGTCCTTTATGAGTAACACACCATCTGGGAACCTTCAGTAATATATGGTAAGCCATTATTTGTCTATAATTTTTATAAGAACACTTTCATTAGATTTTCAGTGAACCTTCAAATAGTAAATGTTTCTAAAATTATAGAACTTGAATAAAGAGAAAGACTAGGCTTTTAATCACACATTGCATGTCAGGGTCTTCATATTCATTTGAACATATATACTGTAGTATAAGGAGATAGATGGTTGGAATTATTTTTATTTTGCCAATAGGAATTTTTTGTTTGTTTTTGCCATGCTGAGGATTGAACCCAGGGCCTTGGCATGCTAGGCAAGCACTCTACCACTAAGCTATATCCCCAGTCTGGGATTTTCGACTTTGAGAAGTCTAAATGGCTTCTCAAAGGGATTTAAGTAAGTCAAACAACTAGTAAGTGACAGATTGGGCATTCAAACTCACATCCAGTTTTCTCCAAAATGCATCCATATCTGCTAAAATCCATCTACCTCCCACAGACAAAATATTTAAACAGTTGCTTGTCTTGTAGATCTTTGTTTTTCTTTTATTGCCAACTAAAAATTATTCTGTGAAAGAAATTCTGTGTTTGTGCTTTAGTAAAACCCATATATTTTAACCATCTATATTTGCACTGGGCTTGGTTCACCCAAACCGTTCCCAGCCTCTGTGACTTTTCACCATATCATCATTCTGTGCATTATTCAGGGAACATATTAATAAATCCATTCCACAGATGATTTTTCTGCCTTTCATTTTTTTTCAGGAATGGCTCATTGTGGGTAGTGTTTGATAAACATGAAGGCTCTACTGCCAATTGGGAGGATTAGTGAAAGTCATCCCTGCAGGATGTCTGGCCTCTGGATTCAGACTAAAAACAAGGATGAGTATCATAGCACCTCATTTTGACATAAGAACAAGCACTAAGGGTTAAAGTTTAATTTGTCATAGGATCAGCTTTGTCATTTTTATCTCTGTGTTACCTACTCATTTGACCTTTCTGAGACAAAGTCATTCCTATAGCCCATCAACAGGATTCGGAACATTTTTGAAAGATCCCTTCGTCTCCTATCAGCAGGTCTTAGGGATTTTCCATCTGCTCTATAAGTAAAGTGTGAACATTGCTTTGATTCAGGTAATGAGAAAAGATGTCATAAGTGATATAGCATCTCAAAAGTTGACTTCACCTTCATTTGTGCTTTCCTTTCTAGAAGAGACTAACTCATTTTCCTAGTTTATACTAATATCATTAAACACTGTAATTGCAAACCAAGTGACTTCTGGCAGTCACTAATTTCTTACATCAGTTACACATAAAGAGAACAGATGGAAACAGTTGCAACACTCAGAGGCTCCCGTATTTTTCTCTATTAGGAGGCATAAGCACCCACAGAATTTATGATTCCTGATTTCACTACCTCCTGGATCTTACCCAAAGTCATATCTCTAGTACTATGGAAAGCTCAGAAGTATCTTTCATTTGCAGAGGAGATTTCTCTAGGTGGAGTTGGGAGAGAACCTCAAGACAGCCTGGATCAGGGGGGCATGTTGCTGGTTATGGCATGGCGAATACCTTGCTTTTACTCTTTCTGACATCCTGTAGTTTCTACTGTTTTTTCATACCTTGTTCTAGGTAGTTTACTCCGATGCCCTACACCTTTTGAATAGTTTTGTTAAGAAAGAATGAAACAGTTTTCAGCTAGCACTTTCATCTAAAGGGTTAGAAGGGCCTAGGATGTTTTGAAGAGATAGTTTGGTATATAGAAGTATTGGCCAGAATCAAAACGTCAACTAGCATCTCTTTTGTTTCATCTCTTTTGGGACTGGAATGCCAGATACATACTCACCAAGGATGAGATGGTCTATAACTTCTCAGTGGCCACAGTGAAGAATACATGAATAAAATTTTAAAATTGCAATAGTGAAGCCCAGGAGATTTGTTTCTGCCCAGAGATCTTAACTAGAAGAGCAGTAGGATCCCTATCTACTCCTTCATATGATGAGCAGAAAAGTGCCTTGGCCTTGCAATAGTTTTATATCAGTGCTTGAACTTTGTAAGGTGTCAGTCACTATATAAAATATGCTGTCTCTCTATTAGAACTGAAGCAGACTTTAAGGATCCTGCTAAGGCTTTGTTTTGTTTGGTTTGGTTTATTTTGTTTTCTAAAGTCATAAAATAATTCTCTAATGTCATAGCAAACTTTTGGCACGGCTTGAACCAGTCCAAATATTCCTGGATCCCATCCTAGAATTCACATTTTTTTTCACACCTCATCTTAATGATAATTTTCTTGGCGAAAGCTTTTCCATGGTCCATTAGACTCAGTCAAGTTTCATTAATATATGCTCTCATAGAATGGTATTCTTTTCCTTCACAGCACTTTTTATCATCTTTTCATTATTTCATTTATTTGGGGATTACTTGATCAATACTTCTTTCCCTCACTTGACTTTAAATGTCACACAATCTGGAAATTTGTCTTTGTGACTTAATGACTTGTACTACCAAACTAAAAATGAGTTTCTCAATAATATTTATTCAACAAAAGTGTGAATGAACAACATATTTTTAAACTTCTCTGAACTTTTGATTTGCTCATTTGTAAAATGGTATATCACCATGTACCAGCCAGTATTTTCAATCAAATGGATCGTTCCCAGGGATACAGCAGATACTCAATGTAGGTCTTACAATGCCTCAGTACATGTCCACTAGGATCCCCCTCTGAAAATTTTCTTTCAATAATTGTAGAGCTACTGTGGAGATAAAGACCAAGTATCACTGTGAAATAGAGACAACAAATGCACAGTTAGGATTAAACATTGCTCCGTTGTAGTAGTAGTTCAAACTATATGGCTTCCTTACCTTTTTTTTTTTTTTTTATAAATGCTGAAGACTGTGGGAACAATGGTAAAATAAATTATTTGTTTATTACTCTTTCCCACAAAATTGAAGTAAATTAATTTGGGCAAAGATTTTCCTGACTTGGAATAACTAACTGGAAAAAAATTAATGCTCCCCTTCCCAGTTCCTAATGTCAAAAATCTTACATATATTTGCCACCTTTTCCTATCTAAATCCATACATCAGATGAGTTTACAAGAGAAGATTTCATCACAAATTTCAATTGTACAGTATTGGAAGAATTTTAGGCCACGTATTTATTCTTCATTGTGAAAATCAAGCTATTAACTTGTATTTTTAATAAAGTAAATATATGATCTGATCTCTCATGTCTTTAGGCCTTAAGAAACCATGCTTTCTAATCCTTGAATACCCTTTTGATAATAACATTTTATGTAATACAAATAAACACCAACAATGAGTTTTTTTCTGCTGGGCATAGTGGTGCATGCCTGTAATACCAGCACTCAGGATACTGAGGCAAGAGAATCTCAAGTTCAAGGCCAGCCTCAGCAACTAAGTGAGACCCTGTCTCAAAATAAAAAAGAGAAAGAACTATGGATGTTGCTCAGTGGTAAAGGACCCTGGGTTCAATGCTCAGTACCCCCCAAAAATTCAACAACCAAAAAAATGATGTAAAAAAATGCATGTGGATAATCTTTATTTTAGTGGTCTTGTGAAGCACTCAAATATCTTTTGTTTTCTACATGAAAAATTCCAGCAAATTATCACTAATACAACTATCAAATTGGTAAAAAATCAGCCAGGCGCAGTGGCACAAGCCTGTAATCCCAGCATTTAGGGAGGCTGAGACCGGAGAATCGCAAGTTCAAAGCCAGCCTCAGCAACGGCGAGATGCTAAGCAACTCAGTGAGACCCTGTCTCTACATAAAACACAAAATAGGGCTGGGGATGTGGCTCAGTGGTCGAGTGCCCTTGAGTTCAATTTCCAGTACCAAAAAAAAAAAATTGGTAAAAATCAAGAGCAAAGATATGGACAGCCATTATGGAAAGAGAGATTTAAAAACAATAAAATATTTGATATTATCCTTTGGTTCAATGATGGTTAAGAATACCATGCTTATGGTTTAGTGTTGAAATAATTTTAAAAAGTGGAGAAAATAATGAATCATACAACATACAAGTTTAGCAATACCCACCCACTTTTTATGTGGTGAATTTATTACCTGAAGAAAAGCTTTATTAGTCTCATAATGTGCATCAATAGGGCTAGAGGAACTTGAAGCCTGCAAAGGGTATTTACTGTAAAATACAATCAGTAACTATAACCCACTGTTGCTTGTATTGGAAGCTATTAATTTGTGTTACATATGTCTCTAATTTAGTGAGTGCAAAAACCTTCTTTTGTTAAGATTAAATCTGTGAACATTAGAACTAACATGTCCACTTTAATTTTGCAGGGCCATGAGACATCATTTACTTAACAAGTACGGTACTTCAGACCCCCAAATTAGGTTAAATTATAACATGAGCAAATAGAAATTTGGATTTGTGAAATAATAAGGAAAGTCATAAAGATGTGCTTAATTTTGTGAACTTCAGGGCAGTTTGAATAGGTTGCTGGTTACCTCCACATGGAAGGGGGCATCCCTTTGTCACATGTAATTTTAAATCACAGTTAATGAAAGGAAGGGAGAGTGGAGGGGAATAGGAAGGACAGTAGAATTAATCAGACATAACTTTCTTATCCTTGTATTTAAATACATGACCAGGATAACTCTGTATTATGTACAACCACATGAATAGAATCCTAATTAGAATAAGTTATACTTCATGTATATTACTATACATTAATGGAAGAATGAATATATGTACAATATGCCCAAATACATTATGCTCTCATGTATATCTAAAAATAACAAATTAAAAAAGAAAAGAAATTACAGTTACAAGTTAAGACATGTGAAACAGGGCATCTCTGTTAAAGACCATTCCCTTCATTTGCCCATCTTCATTTGTAGAGCTTCAGAACAGATGCTAGGTTGTCTAGGAAAATATTCAGGGGTGAGAAGGCAGGGCTGGTCCAGCACCTGCATATAATTTGGGAACTGTGGGAAACAAGTTTGCAATGACAAGACTAAATGGTATCTCAGAAGCATGAGTTGCCCTTTATCAACAAGAATATTTATTTTGATGAATAGTAAACCAAGTATCTTGGAGGTAAATGTGTGTTAGCCTACAGCAGTGAGTCCAAGTAGATTTAATTTGCTATCTGCTCATAGGATAAAGAACTGTGAACTGTTCAGTATTATCTGGGTTCTCCAAAGAAGAAATAGAAACAAGATCCCCTTCCCCGTGTGTGTGTGTGTGTGTGTGTGTGTGTGTGTGGATTTATTTTAAGAAATTAGCTCAAAGAATTGAGGAGACTTGGGAGTCCAAAATAAAATCAAGTAGACCAGCAAGCTGGAGACTGAGACAAGAGTTGGTATTTGCAGCCCAAGACAGTCAGCTGCCAGAATTACTTGCTGTCCCAAGAAGGTAAATCTATACTCTATTCAGACCATCCACTGATTAACAAGGCCCACCCACATTGTGGAAAGAAATCTGCTTTAATTAAAGTCCATTGATTTAAAGGTTATTTTAATCCAAAATTGTTCTTACAGAAACCTGCAGGATAATGTTTGATCAAAGATATGGACACTATGACCCACTCAAGTTAACACATAAAATTAACCATGGCACCTAAAACTTTTCCTATGAAATTTAAGATCATTCCTATGAGACAGGAAGGTAAGGATGGTGATTGTCATCATATAAAATATGTCTTTCATTTTAAATTAAAATAGGATCACTTTAGAGACTATTCACTTTTTTTCCAGGAAAAAAAGAAAAAGCTTAATCTCAACCTCTTCAAATAAGTCAGTTGTGACTGTTACAATAGAATCTTTTTTTTTCTGAGCTCAAAATTAGCTGAGAAATTTGTTCTAGTGGGAGAAGCATATGTGTTTCTAGAGAAAAAAAAGAAGAAGAATTGCTAGAGAGGACCATCCCTACCCTAGAAATATGGGTATTGATTATGGAGCCACCCAGGGCAAATAGAACTATTGTACCAGAGAAGAGGAACTTACAGGAATCAACACGTGTATCTGACCAAATCATCATGTAAAGTGCATCCTAGGTTAAACAATATACTGATAAAAGGACATTACCTGCCCCCCAACCCCTGCAATTCTCACCCGACATTTCTCCAATGTCTGGGTTATAGAGGGTTCACTGCAGCCTAGAGAAACCACCATGCTGGGCTAGTGGAAGACCATATGCTGGAACTCACCACATGGCAGGGAGGAACACAGATAGCATGAGACACTTGCTGATATGTCAGACTCCTTCCTCCCTTCACCCACACTGCTTTAGTAAGAGCCTCTCTGATGTTTGAATTATTTTAGCTCTTTAGGTCTCTAATATGATCCTTAGGTTCTAAGGACATAAAAGGATATGCTAAAGATGAGACACTTAAACCATGCTAACATTTAATAGGCAGCCAATTTTAATATCATTTGAGGGGGGGAAGTGCTATAGCTTCACATATAAGCGTAGCTATGAAGTAGTTTTGATGCATGGCATTGTTTTATCATCATAATAATTGACAAACTTTTATAATTTCATTTTCCAGATAAAATCGTAATCTTAGGTGCCAAAGGACTTATTGAAGTTTCTCAGGCAATAAATGGAAAAGTGTAGATTGGGGTTCTACATAGGTTTCAACATCTTAGTGACTCCATCAGCTTCACTGAAAATAAGCCAGAGTTATGAACAATTTTGAAAATATGATCATATTATTGTCAAAGGGATTACCTATCAGAAAGAAACTTTTTTCTATTGTTACCATATAAAGACTTTTGTGTGAGTCTTTTGTACCTGATCATTTGATTTCCAGATGTCTTCACTTTTCTACTATTCCCTAATGAAATCCTGAATGTTCATCAGGTCGTGTATTAAGTATCATCAGCATTCATGTGTTCATGGGGAAGCTCTCTCTCTCTATTTTATTCATCAACAGCCCATGCAGTTAAAACCTGTGAAGATGATTGTCAAAGAATGTGGAACAATTATGGAAACCAAGGCCAAAATATGCATTTCGAATTGATCCCCACATATCGGAAAAGAACCTATGCGTCTTGGTACTACATCAGCTTCAACCTACAACTACTGCTCCATGGCTTATAATGAACACTGAAGAGTTGATGATAAAAACAAAACCATGGAACTTCCAAACAAAGGGATAAGATTCCATGTTGTCTAAGATGAGAACAGGTCCATTCTTTTGAGAGGGATGGTTTATTTTAAAAGGAAATTAAATTGGCTGTACATATTTGCATTAATATATCAAAATTTTAAAAATATGATTTATAGGGTTGATGTTAGATTGTTATAGTGAGGATTCCTGGTTTTCATGAGATACAGCTTCAGATAAATTTGTCCATAATGATGACAGTCATTAGGCATGCTCTGGTCTTCTTAATATTGGATAAAAAACAAATAACAAAACAAAACAAAATAAAACATAAGGAAGCTTTAGTGTCCTTTTTCCAAATGGTACTTTACTGTGTTGCTACATTATCACAGGGGGCATAATGGATTATAAAGTGATAGTCTTGCTATCAATTTAAAAGATGACATCCAATGGACTATATAATTACAATGGATTATGTTTTAATTGTGAAGGAGGACACACAAAGGATTATCTTCTTGCAATATCAAAGGGCCTTGGGCTGATGATCTATTTAGCTAACATGTTTGGGTCCTGATCCTGTGGTCAGTGGGACTGAGCATCCCACTAGGGAGGTATTACAATAGGCAGGAGGCAGTGAAGAGAGATTCATTTCCTCCTTCTGGTATCAGTAACTTATCCTCCAACCATCTCCAAATCATAGAACAGGAACATCAGTGTTTAGGGAATTAGGAAGCCTGGAAAATCACACCTTACAGCACAGTTTTTGCCTAAGGCTCAGCATGCGTGGTAGAGAAACATGTAAACATTTCAACACAGATCTTCCTTGCTGATGTTCATTTTGTCTTGTGTAATTAATGGCTCATTATATTTTAGCAGCTTTTCTAGGCAAAGTTCATCAGATATATTTTCTCATTTAATTTTTTTTTAATATTTTGTTTAGTTGTAGATGAACACAATATCTTTATTTAATTTATGTGGTGCTGAGGATCGAACCCAGTGCCCCACGCATGCGAGGCAAGCGCTCAACCACTGAGCCTAACCCCAGCCCCTTTCTCATTTAATTTTAAAACTCAGTCTATTACTGACATCTTGGAGACAAATAAAATGAGGCTATGAGAGACACAAGAAGAGATTGAAGTCTCTCTGCTTCCTGGCTCTAGATGGGAGCACTCATTTGACACATGCTCCTGCCAATACCTGCTGCCCTCACCAGAACTGAGGCAAAGCAGGCCTCCAGACTTTGAACCTCCAAAACTGTGAGCTAAATAAACCTTTTCTCTTTTGAGTCAGTTTCTTCAAGTATTTTGTTGTAGTAACTCAAAGATGACTAATGCAGAATCCTTGTGTCCTTCTCTAAAATGCTCTCATGGGAATATCTCATATAACTTTAATACAATATCCAGACTATGAAATTGACATTGTTATGATATTGTTAACTAAACTATGGACATCATCCAGTTACTATTTATTTTTTATTAATTGATATACATAATTATATGTAAACCATATCATGGTATTAGAAATTTATATGGGAAATCAGCCTAGTACAAAAGGAAAATTGCAGGTAATTTACTGATGAATTTCTGTATAAGAATACAACAAACACCAAGAAGGAATTTTCATTATAAGTACAATTGCAGAGTCTTAAGCAAAGCAAGTCTTAACAAGTTGTGAATACCCTACATTAAATAAAAGTAGTCACATCACGATCCAATTTTCTCTTAAGAGCAAGTGTTCAGTATATTCTTTAATATCAAGTGGTCAGTGCCAAGCTCTTTTTACTTCGAAGTCATAAAGTGCAGAAGAAAAATGTGAAAATCAATCAAAGTGAAAATATAGTGAAATAAAGATGTATGAACAGATATATATGTTTTTTTAATGGATTCCCTGAGCCATGCACAGGTGAACAGCAAATAATTGAAGGCTTTGTGTGCCATGGCTGAGGCCTCAGGATAAACTAAAAAGGATAGAATTGCTAATTTCTCTCTCTTCTTCAATAGCCCCAACCAACAGGAATAACCAGCGAAAATAATTCCTGGAATAAAAAACATAGAGCTACTCAATTAACCTTCAAAAAGAAAATCTATCTGTATTTTGTTATTTTCAGAAAAATAACATTCAGGCTAGAAAAGGAAAAAAGAAGTGCATGCATATCATGTATTATTTTCAGCACTGCTAAATAGCTACCCTAGGATTTCTGATATTGATGAGTAGATCCCTATTAGTCAGTAGGTTATGCTTTTTAGGAAACACTTTCAAATAAACTGGCCCATAATGATAGCACTCAGAGGAAAATAGGTGGTTTATAAAGCACTTCTCATTCATTGGGAATTTTTTGAGGGATTACGTGGAAGTGTTGAGAGGTGAAGGTTCACTCTATCATCATCAATAAGGCTTAACAAGCTGTTGGCTCTTCATCTTTACAAGACAGAAAGTCAAGAGGAATTGGAGAAGGTGGGTTCTCTGTGGAGAGTACAATCTATCAGGCACCAATTTTCAGTATGAAGGTTTTCCCTCAATGCAGCTATTTTGTGTTTATGAAATCAACTTCTTCCTTTCTTTTCTTCATTTGTTTTTCTCTTCCTTCTTTCATTTGGTCTTGTCATTCCTCTCCTCAGACAAATGACTTCACTCATTGTCATCACAAAACCCTGTTACTTTAATGTGTTCCTCTGTCCTCTTGATTATGTAGGTGACTCTGTAAGGACAGAGATCACTTGGTGTGGTCTCAGTAGTCAGGAGTATTCTGCTGCTAATCCGTAGGAAACCAACTGTTAAGCAGGTGAGACTAGAACAAAAACAAAGCAAGAATCTGTAAACCCAATGCATGTTACATGCCTTGCTGGAATCTGGATCTCAAGAGGAATGGTTCTTCTCTGGAGTGAGGTGGAGGAAGGGGGAGGGATGTGGGCTTCCCATCTGGGTAACTGTCATCTCACTTCAGGGTCTTCACATTTCCATGGGCAAGTCTTCTCTTCTACCTTGATACTTGTGAATTTCTTTGTCATATCTGGAATCTTAGAACCCTACTCTCTTCTTTCCATGGAAAAGTCTCATGGGAATACAGTTCAATACTAATTCTCAGTATCTGAGAATACTGTTCAACATAATATAATAGGAAAACCATTGACCCAATGCCATGAGCTTTGAATTCTAGTCCCAGTGGGTTACTTTATGTTCTCTGTAAATTTGGTCTAGTTCTCAGCTGTAAAATGTATGCAACGATGTGCTTATCATAGTATTATTGCAAACATTAAATAATATGATACATAGGAATTATTTAACTCAGATCTTGACTCAGAACCTAACACTCCATTGGAAAAAAATACTGTTTCTTCTGACTTTATCTCTTTTTCTTTGCTTTTTAAATCTCCTCTAGGGCATGTCACTTTCCCTGAACTTTCCTTGAACTTTTCCTCAGTTCTCATTTATCAAAAACTGTCTAACTTGTTGCATAGAATGAATTTAAAATTAATATCTTTTAGTAGTACAGTATCATATTTTGGAGGTGTTGGATCATCAGTGAAAAACATAGTTCTTAATTTGGAGGAAAGCATTTTTAAGAGCAACAGTCTAACTGGGAGGTCTTTTGGGGAGAATTACTTTGGTCTTTGGGATCGACCTGATGCTATTTTATTATATCTAAGAGACCAGTTCTGGTTCTTTACTTCTTGGCTATACTTTGGAAACATTTGGAGAGATATAAAAATATTCTGATTCCTAAGCCCCATCCCACATCAATTAATTGAAATCTCTGGGCATTTTGGCTATAGCAAAGATTTTTAAAGTGATTTCTCAGTTGACTCCAGTAAGGTAAAAGATATATTTGCAATATTAAAAGGAATTACCTAGGTGCAATGGTTGGGATGTAGTTTATTCCCCAAAGGTTCATGTGTAGGAGGCTTGACATTCAGTGTAGTACCATGACAAGTGGTGGAACTTTAAGAGGTGGGGCCTATTGAGGGACTTTTAGGTCATCAGGGGCCTGCTCTTGTTACTAGAACAAGCCCAGTCCTTGAAGAATTCTGTGGTTTTCTGTCTGATGATGTGATCTCTTCCTCTCCCTTGTGCTCCCACTTGTGATCCTATATGGTATAAAGCCTTTAGGAGGGCCAATCTGATGCTGGTATCATGCCCTAAAGCCTCCAGAACTATGAGCTAAATAAATGTCTTTTCTTTATAAAGTTGCCTTACTTTATAAGGCAATGATCTGATTACTCAGATACTTTGTTAGAGTAACTAAACACTGATTAATAAACTGAACTAATTATTCAGGTATTTACATGGGCTTGTGATTCATAATGCATATGAATTTATGGTCACTAACAAAACTCACCAGATCTGATTTTCTGAAAGAGACCAGGGTCAGTATTTTAATAAGCATCTCAGCTGATACATATGTACCATGAAGTTTGATAGCTAGTAATCAAAAGTTTCTGAAATTGAAACCTCTCTCAGATTTATGATCCCTGACTTATTAATGTTTTTCTTATTATGTTTCTGTTTCTATAAAAGAGCATTATACACTGTGTAGATAATTTATAAAGTAGAAAAATTTATTTCTTATAGTTCTGGAGGCTGAGAAGTCCAAGGTCAAGGTATAGCATCTGCAAGGTCCTTCTTGCTTCGACACATAGAGAAGGATGCCATGTCCTCACATAGCAAAAAGTGGAAGAGAAAGTGAGCAGAATGGGATGTGTAAAGCCCCTTTCATAAGAACTTAACCCCATTCACAAGGAAGGAGCCTTCACAACTTCTTAATGTCCTGAATCTTAACAGGATCACACTGGCAACATCTGAATGTGGACAAAATACATTCATACCACAGCAAACTGTTTGATGGGTTCACATTGATTCATCTAATGTGAAGCTCCCTCTTTGTGCTGGACTCTGGTTATCATTTTCTTTTCATGACTGAGGTCACAGGACAGCCTTTCAAGGACAGTGAAATCCTCATCCTCTCTGGTAGAAACCAGCTTCCTTAATCTGACTACTTTGGATCTCATGGGAGACTGCAAATATCAGTCAAGTTCCCTAATGCAGATATTTGTAACTTAACATCTCCAAGAATTCATTTTCTTACCAGTCAAGGGCTCAGCCTCTGAAATTTGCAGGGAGAATGGAGGCAAATAAATGTTTGAAGGTCCTGCCACACAGAAAATCCTCAATGCATGTTAGCAACAGTCTCCTTTTATAGTGATTTCAGTTGTCTTTTAATTCCTTTAATTGAAAAGCAACAATAATATTCACCAAAAAAGAACAAGTTCCACACTGTGAAAATAATTTAGTCACTTTACAAAACAGCTAAATTTTATGTATAAATATATACATATATGTATCTCACCATATGTTTAAAGATGTATGCATTTATAATTATATATATCACTACATGTGATTTATTCTTTAGTGATTTTACACATATGCCCATGAACTATAAGAAGAGTAGACTTAAAAACACATGGACCTTAATTGGAAGTCTCCCATCAATGGGATATTTGAAAACCTAGATACAGAGATAGATGATCACGTAGTTCTATACATGCAGTGATAAATGATATTTTAAATGTAGGAGAACTGGCTCAGATGTTACTGTCTATGTTTGAATTCCAGCTGAACCATTCTTAAGTAAGAAAGCATGGAAATTCTACCTAACTTCTCTGTGGGTGCTTTCTTCTCTACAGACAGATTATATTGATTGATCTACAGAAACTTGTTGTGAGATTTAAATAACATAGCACATGTAAAGCTGTAGGCTAATATTACTGAAAACGTCATAGGTGTTTGATATTCTGCTATATTAGAGAAGTACTTAGCAAACTCCATGGTATAGACAAAATAACAAATAGCATGTGACAGCTGAATTGTGCCTCTTCCAAATTCATATGTTGAAGCCCTAACCCACAGTACATCAGAAAGTGACTGTATTTAGAATGGGGTCTGTGAAGAGATTAAGTTAAAATGAGGGCCTTTGGGCAAGCCCTAGTCCAATCTGACTGATGTCCTTATATAAGGAAACTTATACACACAAGAGACAGCAGGAATAAAAGCACAAAACAGAAAAGACCACACAAAAGACCCAGGAAGTAGGCTCCTGCTGCTATGATTCAACTGGTTGAATCATCCAAGCTGGGAAACTTCCAGTGGTGTCTATCTGCTTCATTCTTCACATGCCAATCACGGGAAGCACATCAGCTGCCTCTACTACCTTAGCTGTGAAGGTCAATCCCTTGAGTTTTCAGCTCTCATTCCCTTATGGATGTCTCTAATTTCCACTCCTGGTAAACAACACTCTTCAAAAGAAGTTATTATCTTTCAGTCCACATCTTTTGTTTTGATTGAGTATACAGAAATACAAAACAAGTTTTAAACAAGAAACACGTTTTAGAAACAAGTTCTAAAACATTACAAAGATTTCTCTGATGTATGCCCTTATTCTCTGGGATCCGCTCCCCTATAACTTGGAGATTGGCACTGGTCTGCAACTGTAACCTGGAAACTGGCATTGGTCTGGGACCAAAGGACCAGGTTAACTCATGATGTTCATAGGGTTCCTGCATTGATGGTGTAATAGCTTTTTTTTTTTTTTTTTTTTTTTTTTTAATTTTGAGGACTATTATGCTTTCAGATTCAGGCCTGATACTCTCAGCCAGCAGAAAATCTCTATTAGCATTGTGCTATACTGGCTATGAATATGAGGGTGAAGAACTTACCAACTTCTAAATCTCTAAGAATGGATACATCTTTCTTCTGTCATAGAACCTTGCAATGTGTGAATTTCAAACATGCTAGAGGGTCAGAAAATTATAGGAAGGTTTTGTAAAACATTTATTTTCTTATTGCCCTTAAAAAAGGGATAGAAATACTTTGACTTTAATTATGCACAGAAAAATTGAGTAAGAGTAAATATTGTCCCTATACATTACTATTTTGAAAAGTGCCCACAGATGTAATTAAGACATGCTTGCAGTGAAGAACACATATATTTTACTTGTGTATTTCCAAATGATGGAATAAATTGGTGCTTCTTTTCAAACAATTTAAAAGATACTCTATTATTATCCAGGATTGAAATGCATTTGTTTATTTTCAAAAGGTGCCTGTCTGTCGCTTCCTAGGAATATGTGTCTGATTTACATAGGATAAACGACACTGTTTGAAAATTATTGGCTGATTTAGATCACAACATCAGATATTTGCTTAAAATGTAATCTATGAAGAAGATTCAGCTGAGCATGCCTCTTATTAGATAGTTCTGGGAAAGTAATTGTTCGGGCACTCATATTCTCTGTTACCATAGTACCACGTCTGATGACTCAACAGAGCTCTCCCTACACACAGACGCCAAACTCCTCTGTGTTCACCATCACCTGCAGCTTTCTGAGGGAAATGGATACAGGGTGTTAATCTCAGACTTCATATTTAGTTCTCAGTTGTAGTTGGACTCCCATTATCCACAGCACTCAAACTCTGAACTCCATAATTTTTAAAAGAGGTTGAATAGACAGATGACTTCCCTTGGAAAGCCTTTTAAACTTTCGCTTCTCTCCCTCCTTCTCTCTTTTTCTCTCCTGCTCTCAAATTTTAATGTATGCAGTAACATCCATGTCACACTGACAGTGATTAGAAATCACAGTTAAACCAGGGATACATAATGTGGTAGAAGGAATGTACAACTTGAACAAGAATTGTCTTAAGATCATGCAATTTAATTGTTGATTGAATTGGGCAAAGCTGTTCACTTTCTGCATTGTCCTGTAAAATGGACAGAACAGTACCTCACCAGGAGCACGCAAGCGTCAAATGAGTCCAGAGAGGACAAGAGCTCTGTGGGTACTGGCTGCGGTTCCTGCCATTCATCCTTCCTGGGATTCTGTAATGTCAAAGCTGGAGGTAGATGAGAGGAGTGACATTGGGGGAGATGTTGCATGCCTGAGGGCTCCTTGCTGGTCATGGGTTGTGGAGCAGCAATGAGGTGGCTGCAGGGACTGAAGAACATATGGGAACACAAGAAGTCAGCTAGAGGGGTCAGAGCATATTTACTGCTCACTGTAACATTCCGTGTGTGAGTCCTCTGACATGCATGTGCTAGTCTAATTCTCATCAGAAGCCTAAAATCAAAACATGATTATTTTTATGTTTTTCTCTTACGGAGGAGGTTACCAAGAATAAGTGGCTAAATAATCGGTCAAGAGTCACATAGAAATAAAATGTGCCATGGGTCTTAGATCAAAACCCGTAGGAGCTGAATTTAGATCATGTGCTCTTAATCACTGTGCTAGTCTCTAAGTCACAGAACTGAGGCAGGTAAAGGGCCAGCTTCAGCAGTAGGCAAAAAGGAAGCAAATAGAAAAGCAATACATCTATAATGATCTTAGTTTTCCTTTTATTTGTTTAGCTTATTATTTACTCATTAATGTATTTATTGGTACAGAGGCACTTTACCACCAAGCTCCATCCTCAGCCCTTTTCATTGATTTAATTTTATTCTTGAGACAGGGTCTCACTAAATTGTGTAGGGCCTCCCTAAGTGGCTGAGGCTGGCCTCAAATTTGCAATCCTCCTGCCTCAGCCTCCCGAGTGACTAGGATTATAGGCATGTGCTATCACCCCCACCCTGCTTAGTTTATTATAAAACAATTTAAAACTCACAGAAAAGTTGTAAGGACATTGGATTTTTGAATTTTTGCCTAAAAATATGAGTGACTAATTTATAGACGTGATGGCCATAATTGTCCAACACCTTTGTGTACATGTCCTGCAATAGGAGCTCTTCCTACATAACCACAGCACAAACATCTAAATCAGAATGTTAACAACTGCATATTAATAGACTCATCATCCCTCAGCATAAATAGGGGACTGGCTCCAATGCCACCACAGATACCAAAATACACAGATGCCTGAGTTCCTTATAAACTACGGTGTAGAGTTTGCATATAACCTACACAAATCTTTTACATCATCTCTAGATTACTTATAATACCTAAGCTAATATAGATGTTTTCTCTGATATGCAGAAGCTATTCCAGAATATTTTTTTGATTTGAAGTTGGTCGAAACCCTGAATACAGAGCCTAGTGATATAGAGCTCCATCTACTTTTGAATTTTCAAACTAAAGTTTTACTAATAGATTCAAAGGAACCCTTTATAGTGAAGGAAGACAATCAGCCCAGGGTTTAGTTTTCATGTCTCCTTCCTTACTCTCCTTTAACCTGAAACTATTGTTCAGTCTTACTGTGCCATTATGCAGTCTTCAGGCTTTTGAAGATTACAGGCCAACTACTTTGGAGAATGTCCCTCGGTTTGGGTTTACCTGATCATTTCCTATGACTTGGTTCAGGCTACACACACATTCCAAGAGATCCACACAATTGGACCTCCATTTTTCTCATTGATTCTTATCACATAGTGCTCAGTTTTGATGTTTCCATTGCTGGTTGATGTTTACTTGGATTCCTAGATTAAAACAATGTCTAGCAGGTTTCTCCACATCCCAGGTCATTGCCCTCCTCCATCTGCTTGGACTCTGACACCTTGCTCTATATGACACAGCAATCTTTGACCTCACTCAGACACCTCCCTTTTTCAGTCCCACTAGAGTTGTTTGCAAAGGGAAAGGAAGAATAAAAGGGAGAGGAGATTAGACAGAGTTTTGATAGATCTTGCAACTAGAAAAGAGTATTTTGGACAACTGATATAGCCAGGAGTTTAGGCGGGGCACATGTGTGGAAAATTATTCTTCTAACACATTTAGTACTTAGGAAATACGAGACAGCTCTCTCAGGTAGTGAGACTACAGAGGTAAACTGGATCCAGTTTATGAAGGACAGTGAGATTTTACTGAGCACAGAATTTGTATTTGCTGCATTGGGTGTCCAAGAAAGATTTATCGAATAAAATTTTAAATGACTATTATTAAGTATCTAAAGTCATCAATAAGAAATAACTTAGAGTCTGATGTAGCCACTGAGTCCCAGAAATAAAATTTGATTTCAATTTCCTCACTTTTAAAACTGGAATATTACTGATTCTTCAAGTTTCTGTCCCTGTCTCTTGGGAATGTTTTTTTCCTTTCTAGCCATCTTGTAAGTTAGATTGTCTCTAACATTTTTTTTTCCTGTAACCCTTTATACACATGTGTATCTGAACACCAAATCAAGTTTAGAATAGATGGTTTGTGACCAAAGCCCCAAATAATTTGTTTTGAAGAAGATAGAAAGTTATTCTTCACATAAAGATTACAGAACTTCTCAACCTTCAGACTCAGTCTTTCCTGGTTTCTCCCTGCAAATCTTCATGTATCATTTTATGTGCTAATATGACCCCTTGTACTCCAGCTACCTTCTCTACAACCCACAAATCAGTAAGGTGGGAAGGATAAAAATGGCCTTCCTTTCTACAAAGACAATTCTTTGAAACTATGCATAAAACAGCATTTTTTTTTGGCAGTACGACAGATTAAACCCAGGGTCTCACACATGCTAAAGTGTTCTACTACTGAGCTAAATACATTTTCCTTTTTAAAATTTTATTTTGAGACAGAGTCTCAGTTGCTGAGGTTGGCCTTGAAATTACAATTCTCCTACCTCAAATTTCTGAGTAGCTGGGATTACAAGTGTGTGCTACCACACCCAGCATAAAACTACATTTCCAATTAATTTAACTGAAGGCAGTTACATGGCCAAACCTCTTGTCTTACTCTTGTTCCTGCTGTTATAGCAGCAGGAGAAACACATTATGCATTTTGGAGAAACACATAAACCATATTGAATCACTGCATTGAAGAGTAGGAAATGTAATTTCAATGGCTGGTTTCCATTGGTGTATATCAAATATAAAATCAGGGTTTCCTTTACTAAGGAAGGAGAAAGGAACAGATATGGAGGGAAAATGTCTGTGCTGAGGACATTTATTGGCATACATACCAAGAACATAGATTTATATGCCCACTGCTTTCTGGTTGACTTGTTTATTTCACATATTTACTTTACATATTTATTTATTGAACTAATATGTATTCAGCATCAACTATAACTTATAGTTTTGTTGTAACGTGGTGAGGAGGAAATTGTCAGTACATTAAAAACTTTGTTATTAGTTCCTCAAAGATATGAAAAGTCAATCATGATTTCCCCTGCACAGTGTCCCAGCACCTTCAGCAGTCTGCAGCACTGGATCAAGTATTAAAACAAAAGCAAAAACAAAAACATCACTAATTAATTGAGGTAAAATAGTAGAAGCAACATCGAGTTCTGCAGAAAATAATATTCAAGGACTCTATATAATATAGGAGACAAAAGTCCAGTAAATGAGGGCAAAGTGCTCGGGTTTAACTTCTACCTCTATTGCTTACTAAGTGGACTTGGGGAAATCATTTGACTTTCTTTAGGCTAGGAATAATAATAGCTATTCCTTGTAGTATTTCAAGAGGATCAAATTAGATTAAATGTGGCAGTTGCATAGAAAGGTGTCTTGTACATTATACACACTCAAGGCATTTCATCTTTCTCTAGGAATGAGTATTTTTTTCCTTCTTTAAAATATTTCTCTTTAAGATCAGACCAAATCTAATTCTTTGAGCCCAGTTCAAACCCTTTGGCGACAGAGTACCAATAGCCATCCATGGGCTATTGGTAAAATATATTCACACAGGACAGAGAGAAATACTACACTGCTCTCTGTGCTGATGTCACTGCCACCAATTGCTTAGTTAAAAATGTTGCCAAAAGAACACATAATTTTCAAATGGGGTGATATTCTGCTGCTTACATGAAAGCTGTTTCCTAGCTAGAAATTGTGGTGATTGTATCATATAAAGACTTCCAAAACCAATCACAAAGAAAGCTTGGTGAGGAAGGTAAAAGAACCTGGGGAAGATTAAAGGGTGATATACAATGAATAGAACACTATCAGAGCTTTTCATTTCTTCTATTTGAACTCCAGAAACCATGAAGTCTTTCATGAAATCACACATTCTTATATCTTTTGTTCTTATTCTCATAAAATAATATATCTTCTCCTTTTTCTTCCTTCCTTCTGTTCTTTTCTTCTTTCTCTCTCTCGGTCTCTCTCTATCCCTCCCTCCATCTCTCCCTCCCTTTCCTCCTCTACTCTCTCCCATTCATCTTTCTTCTTTTCCTTTGGAGGAGAACAGAAAGAAGTGATTAGCTCCTATAAGGCAAGGTTATCAAGAAAATTGATGAGCTCCATATAATTCTGCTACAGAACATGAAAGAAAGTAGGGGACAAAATGAAGGTTTAGGAGGGAAGTAAAGCACCAGTGCATGCTAGATGCCTGCTGTGTGTCTGGATCATTGCCAAGTGATAGCTCAGAGCCCAGTATCTGAGGTTCAGTGTCCAATCTTATGTCCATCACTTACTCCCTGAGCCACTTTGTTAAAGTTACTTAACACATCTGTTCCTCAGTTTTCTCATCTGCCAACTTGGGCTAATACCAACCTAACAGGTATGCAAAACAATCACCCAAGTCTGATAAGATAACTTGGGTAAAAATAATATTAGGTTTTGAAATCTCACTTAACAAAGAGAGTGCTGGTTGAGAGAAGTTTCAGGTTAAAGTCTCAGAGATAAGACATGGTATGAATTTGAATACAAGTCTATAGAATACCAGAGCCATCAACCTTAACTCTTGACTCTGCTCATCAAATTCACCTAATAAACAAGAAAGAACAAATAAATAAGTGCTTGAGATCTATCTTCTGATATATCCCATTAATTGTCACTAGTTCCAAACTTTCTCCAGTGATTTCAAATGCCGCTGTGCTTGAGAAGCATTGCACTAAAATCCAGTTCATGGAACTTAGTATCAGACTCACTGGGAGGGTTTGATGAATGACAGGTCTTCAGACTCAATTCTCTGGTTCAGGAAGGCTTGGGTGGAATTGTGAGCACAGAATGCAGATGCTGATGTGGGAACTTCACTGAGAGCCACCATCCTGGTAACTGCCGTTCTCTCCCAGAGGAGTGCTTTTCCAGAAACAGACCTTATCATAACAATTAGGCTTCACTGACCTGCAGACATCGTCAGGTAGGTGTGAAATTACAGTAATGACAGGTGGGAACGAACCTGCAGCTCCAGCATAGTACCAGCAGCTAGACATTCCTTTTTCCATTTCTCATCTACTTAGCTTCCAAAACCAGTTTCTCTGTAGGAAGAAGGCGATTTACCCAACTGCATTTGAGGCAAACAAGTTTCTGAGCATTGTCCAACCAATTTGTGATGGTTGATGAGGTGACATTATGCTGTCCTTGAGATGTGGGTAGAGTCACATTATTCACAACAATGCTCGCACTGGTTTATGGAAGGTGTTCACAGGGTTCTGATTGGTGATGGCCATTATGACACTAAGGCACCAAGTGGAGAAAGAGCTTGGACAGAGAATTGTCCTACTTAGAGGATGATAATTCTGCATTAGAAATGAAGAATTGAATATGATCTCTGGGAACAAATAAGCTCATTGTAATAAGGTTAAGAAATATCAGACCTCTGTACTTGACTAAAATGACTTGGAATTGGAGATGATTGCTATACTGGAATACATTCTCATCTGACAATGAAAAAAACTCAGAAATAATGAATTCAGAAAGAATTTGGAAAGACTAATTGTGACTTTCTGCCATTGGCAGTGACCATCAAATAATTTATATATAGATATGCCATATGGAAAATGTAGGGAGGTGATTACGATTAAGATTAGTCATACTTGCAAAATTCAGTTAAAATTTCTTCTCTGCTACTCTACAGCACCTTGAAATTGGACACTTCAGGGTACCCTGTCAAACTTCAATTTTTATTCTATAAATTGGCAATAATAATAATTAATGTATAGGATGGTTGAAATGATCCAGAGAGATAACATAAAACAAACATTTACTATATAAAAACTTATCCATAATTGCTAACATCATGTATTGAGAATTTATTATTCTGTTATGAGTATCATATACTCAAAGAAATAATTTTTGTTTCATGCACAAAGTATAATTCAGAAAATATTTGTGAATTCATTGAGCCAGCACGTAAGGGTGCTTTTATAATGGCATGGTTTTATCTCTGGTTATTGAGTTTTCATGGAATGAAATAGCTTTCATTTTAAGCACAAAGGTGGGGAGTATCATACATTGATTTATTCAACAAGAGATGCAAAGTGAGCAAGCCAGAAGAGAGGGGAACATAGATGGAGTTGTCAGAAACAGCTTCAATTCTAAGAGACTCATTTTTCTAATGTGATAATTGCTATTTATTTTATAGGCTCACACATGACATATCACCACTGAAACTGCTTCTAATTCTACTTTTATTATTAACCTCACTTTTCAATTCTTTATCGACCTTGGGCAAGACTATTTTCCTCTTCATAGCATCAATAGAAAAGCTGGTTCAAGTTTGCTTTAAAAGAAATTAATCTCAAAGCTATTCCTACATTTTTAAAGGACCTTGTATGAGAATGTTAATAGCTGCTATTAGGCTTGGAATCAGCCCTTCCCTAAGAGGGAAACAAAAGTGCAGGTTTAGTTTCATTCGATCAGAGAAATTAATAGGATGGCTATGAAATGCTGCTACAGAGCAGCAGCCTGGTACAGAGAAAGCCCAGGCAGGACTGGCATGCTCAGCTCTGGTGTTTTCTATCTGGATAGATTTGGATAAGTTCCTTAACCTTTCTGCATCCCAGTTTCTTTGTCTTCCAAATTAAATATCAATCCATATTTTGTTTCATGTCAGTCTCCTACACTGATTTTCTGAGCCACATGTATGCAAGGAAAGACAGTAGGAAAGGAAGGTAGGGAAGAATGAAAGAGACAGATGGAGATAGACAGAATGCAGAAGGGTGCGTGTAATATGATAGGGACACAAATTATGTCGAGACAATGAGCAGAATATTTTAAATCAGAACTCGAGAGCAATAGCCAAGGCTCTTCATCACCACAGTAGTGACTCGTACTCGAGTTTCACTTTCTGGGCTCAGTAGAAGAGGATTTTTAAAAAGTCTTCCCAGAAACAGGCATCAAAAGAAGAAAAGTAGGCATTGATTGAGTGCCTGCAAAGTTTGAAGCCTGAAATACAGTTATACTTAATCATCACAGTAGTCCTAAGAGTTAGACGTTTCGATCTCCAGTTGCAAAGTGGAACTGAAGATGAACAATGTTGATGTGGAATATCTGGAGCTGCAGCATTGGTAGGAGAAAAATCCATGATTGTAAACCAACTTGGCTTCAAAATATTCTTAGTAACTACCAATAAGATTCTGTGCCAGATCTCCCCCAAAATCTGAATAATCAAAAAATAATTTAACAGACCATGTCAATAACTTGTCTCAATACCTCATAATAATGGATACCAGGCACAATTTTAGAGCTTGTACAAATGTGTTTTAAGAAAGAAATGCTCCTCATGCTCACTCAGGCTTCTCTCAAAATGAAGCCACGTGCAGAAAGTTTATAGATCAAGTGACATTCTAGGCAATTAAGGCCTCAAAGAGCCAGGAAGGATGCAGAAGTTTTCAAAAATAATTTCTACTGTGGCAGAAATGCAAATTGATTGAAGTAACAATGTCACTCAGAAAGTTTGCTAGTCTTTTTAAGAATGACATTAAGCAGTGACAGACAATTGACGGGGACAGACACTTCAACGGAGGTTGACAGAGGGACCGGGATGCTTCAAAAGAAGAAGAAAAAAAAAAATCCAGTGAGAGACATGCATAATGAGTGATTGTTTTCTTTCTGTCTTTTTCCTTTCTCTATTTTTAAATATAGACGTCAATTCTCTTTTTCTAATTTTTTAAAATTCAAAAACCCACATTCGTATTTATCTTTTAAGATCTCAAATAGTAATTACTATGTTTGCATTTAAGCAAAAACACCTTAACTGAATAAATGAGTTTATAAAATAGAACATATGGTGCCATCTGCAGAATGGTGCTGAGAATTTGGGGAAAGTGCAGAAATGAATGCATTTTTTGCATCTACAACATGCTCAAAATAAGGAGCTGAGAGTTTTTTTCTTGAAAACTCTGTAATCGGAAAATTTCCCACTGGCTTTTCCTCTTATTACCAAATAAGTGTCTATAAAGTTGTGACCAGATAATACTTGAACTGTAGATCTGCAAAGAAAATTCTGCCGGTGGATTTTACAAGCATGGTACCTAGAGCACAGAGGGGCAGAGAGAGTTAACATCTTCATTTAACTAGTAAATATTGGAATTGGAAAGGGAAATCAAGATCTTGCCTATACTGCTCCATCATTTCTCCTGATAGAGAATAGAAATGCAACAGAAATGGAAAGGCCAAGTTTCTCTGATCAGTGTTTGAGCTCCACTGAGGAGGAAGGGCAGTAGTTTAAATTATAAAATATGTAAAATCCAATTGATTCTGTTGCAATACAGGAATTCCAATTCATTTTCATAGAGCTGATGTTAGCAGAGCACTCAGAATGTGCCCATGACTATGCTGGGACCCAGGACACTAGAAAGAATGAGTCAAACTCCTGCCTTCATCAGAGATCCTTATCTAAAAGGTTCTTGCTCTTGTTTTGTAACTCTACATTCTAAACTTTGACTGTTCTTAGGGTTAACTTTAAAAAATATACCATGAAACACGTAAAAAAATTAAAACCAGGAAATATTCCACAATAGATTTTCTGTTTTAAATGGGAGTAAAGTGCTCTGTCAAGATGTGGAAAAAATAAGATACACAGAGTCTTATTCACCTCTACATCCAACAATGTCTTCCAAAGAGGTGTGACGTGAACCATGAACTGATAAAACCCAAAGGAGAAACCATTCCCCTCCCTCCTTTTTGAAGACCTGATTGAGAATTTGAGAGATAATATTTCTCACTCTTCAAAGATATGTCTATATTTTTAAATTTGCATTTGAGTGTACCATAAGAACCATGCAACGAATAGATTTTCTAAACATAGGGTCTTGAGATTTCATAGTGAGAATAAGGAGGAAGAAAGTAGAAGATCCCTGGGAAAGCTTTCAGATTTTTATATCTTGGACATGCCTTTCTTTGATGAATAAGGAACAAGTGGGTGGAGGGATGTTGGTATTCATGGAAGATGGTCTATGCTTGCTACTCAATACCATTTCCATTTCCACTGATAGTGGAAGGAAGAAGGTGTTAATGAAACAATACCAAGACAAAAACAAAAACAAGACACAAAAACTAGTGTGTAAATATGAGCTGCTTTTTTTTTTTTTTTTTTTGCCTACATTCTTCACAACCTTTTGAGCTACACTACTTAATAAAGTGGTATTTGGAAGTCAGATGCCAGGATCCCACATCAGGTTTCCTAGTTACCAGCTCTGTGGGCAAGGAATTTCTTTCATTCCCGGGAGAATAGTACAAACAGTGCTTCTTAGGGTGCACGTATCTTTTTGACTCATAAATGAAAAAAATGTAGCCTAAAAAAATGTAAAATAAAGATGTTAAGGCTATTTTAGAAAATCTAAAGAAGATTATTATATACATACTACACACTGCTATAATGTTACTCAAGGAATATGAACAGATGGTGATTAGCAAAGAAATAGAAATCATAGAGGCAAATGATTTTGCCAGAGATCAGAGTTCAAAGCATAATTTCCAGAGTTAAAAATCAAACTCTGACTTCATCACTTGCAAACACTGACACATTCAACTAGTTAAATAAGTCACATACCAGATCTTAGGCTTTGTTTGTGTGTGTGTTTAAACTATACAAGAGTGTGTGTGTGTGTGTGTGTGTGGTATACATGTAATATATATGCACACTCCTTTATATAATTTAATATAGAAAATCTACAGTGCTCATATCTACTTTGCAAAACTAATGTACATGGTGAGAAAAAAATAATACAGATGCATTGAACATTAGGCCTGGCACATAATGATCAACAAGACTTACTATTATAGCCAGGAGCTGTGTCACATATCTGTGACCCCAGTGGCTTGAGAGACTGAGGTAGGAGGATCACAAGATCAAAGCAGCCTTAGCAATTTAGCAGGCCCTAAGACACTTAGCAAGACTCTGTAAAAAAAAAATTTTTAAAAGCTTGGGGATGTGATTCAGTGATTAAGCACCACTGGGTTCAATCCCTGATAGCAAAATAAATAAATACATATAAAAATAAATAAAATAAAATAAATAAATAGTTACTGTTAAACTTATTATTTCCAATAAATAAGTTTATATTTGCTCAGATCCCAGTGGATAGTGATCAGTGATTTACTGATGCCCATCAAGTCTAGCATTTTGAGGGAAAGTAATATTGAACTCCCTCCCCCAACACTTGAAGTAAGGTCTCAATAAGTATTTGTTTTGTGATTAAGCAATGAGTTTTCAGCAAGAGGAACACTGTTTAACCTAGTTTTGCTCTCACTAGTAAATTTTCAATTAGTTTGCTTTGCTATATTTAGAATGCCTACATTTTGAGAGCATAATGCTAGCTTTGTGCCCTTGAGTAAATCATTTTCTCTTCAACCTTTTTAATTTGCTGAAACAAATGAGTGGATTGGATAAATATGCAATTAAAATTAAAAAAACCCTTGGCCAAAAATGCAATTATAAATCACTGGGCTTTTAATTTTATTTAAGTGTTTGGATTTTGAAAGTTAAACTTATTTGTGAAAATCATTCTCTCTTAAAGACTTAAAATATAATTCCATTTTGCTTAGATGAATTTCATGGTTTCATTGCAAGTGAAAAATAACAATCTATTTCACATATGGTCAAGTCTTAGTGAAAAATACCTTTTAACCAAATTTGCTAAAATTACACTAAATTTACTTTTCCCCCCCAGCTTATCATCGCAACACTGTCTTGAAGAAATTAGAAGCTCATTTTAGGTGCTAGAGAAAGCTTTTGCTAGGCAATTTTGCTGCATTTTATTTAAGCTGAAATAATGACACACAGCACAGCCCGATTAATGTGACCAACTTTAGCTGTTTGCCTGAGACTTTTTCTGAATTTAGCAATGAAATTCTTACACCCACAGAAACACCTCCATTTTGGGCTAAGCAGAGTAGTTAGTAATGCTAACTGCACTGAAAGGAAATTGGAGAATTTAGATAGTGGCTCTTGACCGGAGATATTTTGTTCCTCACTGACCACTTCGCAATACCTAGAGATATTTTCGGTTTCCGTCGTTTTGGACTTGTTGCTACTGGCATCTGTGAGGTAGAGAGGCAAGAGATGCTACCAAAATCCTACTTTATGTTGAACAGGTTTCACAATAAAAAATTGTCTGGTCCAAAATTCAATAGTGCTACTTTTACAGACCCTTCACCTGTCTTTTCGAAGCTATAGAAGGTTCTGTGCTTCATTGATCAACGTTTAACTTTATCCATTCTTTTCTCCTGTAAATATTTGCAGTTTCATAATGGGTGTGCTTATTTCTTAGCCACTCTCTAAGGGGTAGGGAAAAACATTTTTTTCTTTTGATATTACCATAAATGAAACCAGCTTTCATTCTTTCAAGAGTGATACATCTGTTTTCTACCTCACCATTTTGCTATTAAATCAGATCCCCTAGTGTCTCAAGATAGTATGAGATCTGATTTAATCCAGCTTCACAGATACTTGCAGGGTTTTCTGAGGCCTCAATTGCATCCTCAGTGGAGATATCTTTCTTTCTCCCCAAATTTGCCTTTGTAACCTTCTTATAGATGTGATCCCTAAAAACATCCTACAAAAAACCCATCACAGAGCCTCCTTCCAGAGGACCAGTTCTACAGTGCTCAGTGAGGCAGCCCTAGATTCACAGAATCTTTCAGGTTTCTTTCAGCTGGGTCTTAATGTTATCTAGTTTTGCCCCACTGTCAAGAAGAGTATATTACAACTAGCAACTCTGTACAGTGTATGTAATAAAAATAACAATATAGCCTGAAAGTTTTACATAAAATTGGATCTATCTTACCATGAAATCTATGAAATCAATGAATTGTAAAGGTTTAAGGTATCAGTCACATCAAACTGCATCTATATTCATCCAAAACAGCAACTACGACAAAACCCCAAATGTAATGTCACATCTATCTCTGTTAGCACATCTGTCAAACAAGATTGCTATGCAATTTTTTAAAAAGCTAATAGGAAACATCAGCAATATAACAAAATGCTCAGTGCTATTCAGACGTGGCTCCTCCTATTTAATTAAATTCTGTTTTTTCCCCTAAGCTACAAATGAACAGTGAACAACATTTTGATTGGCAGAAGTCTTATAATATTAACAGTAAGTTTTATTCACAATGACTTAAAATGCTTAATAGTCTTGGCAGTGGTTAGTCCCTAATGTCCTATAGTGTCTTCCTGTTCTGCTTGATTCCACCTTTTCCCCCATTTTTAATACTCATCCAAGCACCTACTACCCTGCCCCATGAATCACAGAGCCCTTCCTGACTTTCAATCTTCTGATTCTTGGAACACAGTTCTGATTTCTGCCAGGCACATATGAACAGCTTTGTCCTTCCATCAATCACTGGAAAGACTTGATGACTAGGCAGGAACAACTATGTTCTTGATTTTTTTTATCTTATTTTAAGATGTCAAAGTGGAATTAATGATCCACAGAAAGGTGCTATTAAAAAATAAACTAGATACAGGAAATGAAGTTCATGATCCAGAGATTGGGCATTTTCTCTTGGTGCATCAGCTAAAGATATATTGGTTAAATGACTTAAATATGGAGAGAAAAGAGACTTCTGAAAACCAACATTATGAATTACACATAAATATTATATACATAAATTGTATACATAAATTGTATTTTATATACATATATTTTATATGCATATTTATATACATAAATTGTATTTTATTATAGTCAAATCTTGGGCAAGTCTTGTTATGTCTATCATCTAATTTATCAAAAGACCCCTTCAAATGTGCCCTTCTGAATTTGGTAAGACTATCCAGATTGGTGCTCCAAGAATTATTTTTTCCAATGATATGACATAGTTGGACAGTAGAATATTGATGTTCTACTTGGCATTGAGAGTAACATCCCTTTCCCTGACTGAATTTGAGAAAGAAGGTGGTTCTGTTTAAATAGGTAAAAAGTCCCTCACTAGTGACAGTTTCACACTCGTAGGTTTTTAGTTGCTGGGGGTAAGGACCTGCACATGATTCAGCTCTGGATGTGTTTTTGGTTTTCTACAGACCCAAAGTATGCAAGATAAGGTTAATATTAAGTAGTAACTACATCAGAGAGGGATAGTTTTTCAAATTGTGGGCCAGTTGATTTTTTTCTTCTCCATGTATAGCTTTGTTTGGTTTTAGAACTAAATCAACTTACTCTGGAGAGAAGTATTAATGGAAGAGACACAGAGGACAAGACCAAATCCTGAAGATAATATGTACAACTTTCTATGAAGTCAGAGAACACAGGCATGTTGAATATTCCACAATTAACTAATTTAACAAATGTGTATTGAATTTTGTTTCATTGTAGGAACTACCTATTTACTGAGGATTAGTCTAATGAATAAATCAGACCAAATCCCTGGACCCTGTCTCTTCAGGTGTTCATTGCACTGACAGAAAGATGCATTATGTACCTATACATTATATATCATAGCTTTAAATGTTTTAAAATTGCATTTATGTTATTCTGCATTTCATGGTGAGTTGAACATATTTGATATTTTTTAAAGATCATGTTTGGCTGCTTGATGATCACTGAAAATAAGGATGCTGTAGGAGAATCAGGATGATCAAGAAAAAGACTTCTACAATAACCCAGGTCAAAGATGATGCTGGCATGAACTATGTTGTTCTGAATGGCTCTGCTGAACAGCAGGTGTCTAGAGAGCATTTTTGGAAGCTACACCTTATTGGTCTTACACCCTAAGGATTCACTGAATTCTAAAATACTAGCGTGTTTTGAAGAAAAAAAAATAAAAGGCAATAAAAGGAAGTGTGACCTTTCCAACACTCAATCCTCTGCTAGACCAGGTAGGAGACGCAGGATTCTGTCATCATCCCAGTTCTGCAGATGCTGACCATGACATCCGTCGAAGGAGGAAGGAGGCCTGGTGCTGAGGAACAGCTGCAAAGTGGGTGAATCTGGAGGACCCAAGATAAAACCTCCTTGTCCTCACCAGGCACTACAGAGAGATGAGTTTGGGAACTGGGACAGCAGAGAGACCGATGATGCCTGAGAACATATTTGTATACATTATCTAAGAAAGGAAAACAGATCCCCATAACGAGGAGTGGTCTATGGCTCATGTTCTGCCTTGTTCACCTGGGTTGATCAGTGGCTTGGTTTCATATCCGAGGCACTGCTGAGAATATTTCAGTTCATTATTTGCAGACCTGACAGAAGTGAAGGGTTATCCTGTGACATACAGTGTGAAACAGAACTCATTAAAACACAGACAGATTTACTAACTGGATTACCCTCTTCTTGGAAACTGAGGAGGGATGCAGAAATACAGATCACAAAACATCTTGGTATTTAGAGCTAAGATAGCATCATCCTGAAAAATGAGTGTCTTCAGAACTGAGGGATATTTCCCCAAAGCTTCTTGTCTCCACCCATTACTTGATCTTCAACTTTGTATTATATGACAAGGTAACATTTTCATGAACAACTTGAGTGTCTGTGATCAGCCTTCCTATGAAATTAGTTTTGTCCCAAATGCCTGTTATTCCAGTTGTTAAATTACTTCATGTCATGCTCCAAGGCTTATATAGTATACAACAATCAAAGGGGAACAACACTTTGCATAGCATTAAACGCCAAATATTCTCTGACACTCCAGTAAGTGAAAGACAGCCAAAAAATATGTTCGCTAAGGTTTCTTGCTGTTCTGATTGCCAAGTGAGTCCAGCTTGGGAGATATCGGCTTGCCAAGTGTCAGTACTGCATTAATATTGTTATTATTCTCTGTGAGTGAAGTATATAATGCCGTTTCCTCTAAAGGTATTATTGATAGTGAGGATTACCATTACAATTTGTATAATTATTGCAGCACCAATAACTGAGTCCCCTTCATCAAATATTTATGCAACTACGCTGGCTCTTTCAGCAATGCTTATTTTCAAGGTGTGTGATGAACTGTTTCACAGGATCTTTGCTATCCAGCTGAATATTTAATTCAGAGGGAAGTTTCCTAAGCACACAAGAGTGAAAAAAGAAACTAGGATAGTCTAAGATTTTATTCATGGGCCAATGAGGAAGAACCAGAGGGTATATATCTGGATGAGAAACCCTCTTGCTTCTTATCTGTTTTTCCTACTTTCTTTAATCAAATTAGATAACTCCTACCCTACTTTACATGCAGGTAAATATCACATAAGAATGGCAAGACTTTGTAGTAAAATGAAAGGGATAGTAAAGGAGGCGACATCATAGAACCACACAGTTGAATGGATAGCCCAGGTAGAAATATTTTTTCTCTCCCTCTGTTATCAAAAGGAACATATAAACATGTTCTTGGAACTCTGATGCTCAGTCTCTCAGCCATCTTGGACCGTGGGGTTTAAACTCTGATTCATGCTACAACATTATAAATAGCTTTGCCAATCACATATTTGCTGCTTTGAGAATTCTGGATAGGTTGAGAGGGGAAGTGAAGACTTGGCAGAGGAGAATATATGTGTGTGGCGGAACTATGCGATTATGGATTTTTGAGAAGGGATACAACAGAAAAGAGAAGAGTCCCACTAGGAAACAATTCCAATTTTGCTAGGTCCAAAGGAAGAACCACATTATTGGCACGTAGCATAAAGTGATGCAAATTTCTTTTTAGGAGAATAATGCTTAAAGTCCTACAAGTATTTACTTAAGAAAGGGCAATAGGGTTATGTGCATTCTTAGCGTTAAATTAAAACAGCGTCTGGTATGGTATTAAAAAGTCCCCCACTACCATTGTACCATGAAGGCGATGGACCATTAGCCTTCATTAGTTAATCAGGGCCTTGGCTAACCCTGCTTTCTGTCTGATTATAAAGACTATGATACAGTCCATGCCATTTAATCTGGACCCAGGTAATAAGCACATCTTAATTAAGATGCCCCGCTGGGAACCAATTTAATGCAATATATATAATAGAATTTCAATTCTGGTTTGGTTTCTTTGTGCTAGATAATAGGGGTGGCTGGAGAAGCTTTATGTCACTAATTTCACAAACTGAATACAATCTCAGCATCTCAGCATGAGTATTTTGGAAGCTCAGAGGAGAAAAAAATGAAATAACATCAACTATTTTAGAATGGTGTTAAGGGAACAGCTTTTAAACTCCTTTTCATCAGTGTCTCATTTTTAGAGGCTATGTTTAAGTGCACAGATAATAGCACCAATTGATCTCTTCTTTCTTTGTGTAGGGGCCTTGTAGGCTGCTCAATATTTCTTGAATTAAAGAAAAAATTTGTTTTCCCCCAAATTCTTCTTTTTGGATGTATTTTAAAGAGAAAGAAGATCCACCTTGTATCTCAATTTGAGGAGCAATAAAGTGGATAATGAAGAAGAATTTAATAAAATCGAGCTGCTGAATATTTACTTATTGATTATTTTTAATACTTTTTAAAAATTATTATGAAAACATAAATGTTTTGTTTGACCAGAATGAACATAGCCATCTGCTTATCTGTCTATCCATCGATCCATCTATCCATTTATCCATTTATCCATTCATACATTTAGCTATCATATATTAATTAATGTATCCAGCCATTCCTTTATTCCACAAATATTATTGAGCAACAAAAATCTATTCACATATTACATGGATAAGTCAATCACTCGGGATATGACCCTCTTTGTAGGCTAGGAGCACTGTAACAAAGGCTAGCCTAGCAATGGCAATAGAGTTGAGGAGCATTCAGATGAAGTAGGCTTACTGGAGGAGCTGATGTAGGATCCAAGACACAGACTTGGATGATCCATCATCATAAATGCTGAAGAAGTGGGTGAGTCAGTGTGAAGAGACTAGAAAGTGATTGAAGTTTAGAATCTTATGTAAAATATGTTTAAAATTTTCTCTCCTCACGTCAGTTTTAGCCCAGGATAGTACGTCTTCCAAGATATGGCCTTTTGCCTATACAATAAAATATTTGGGAGATTTTATTTTTATTACCTTGTCCTAATACCCTAATAAATAAATAAATATACATGTATGTATGTGTGTGTGTGTATATATATGTATATATATGTATATGCACACATATGTATATCTATGTATCCATGCATATGCATGTGTGTAAGAGTGTCTTTAGCTTTCTGCTCTGCTTTTTGCTCTTGTATATTTCCCCCCATTGATATCCTAAGAATTGTGCTGTTTGTCTTCTTTTCAGTAGGGAGATACAGAGTGATGGCAGAGATCTTATACATAACTCACTGAACTGTGACCCTCATATGAGTGAAGGTCTGGTATACAAACTGAGAAAGCTAACTCCACAGGGGTTTACATATTGATGAGTTTTAAAGAGTAAAAGAATCCTTGAATATATAACCTTATTCACTTCATTTTGTTTCATAGAGAATGCAAGAAAGCTCACAGGAACGAACTGTAACGAAGGCGAACTTTGATTTCAATTACATCACATTCTTGGGACCCATGGTAGGAGAGTTAAATGTTTATGTTTAAGTTAATTAACTATTTCACAATCTATTGTATTTATCTTACTACCCAACATTTAACAGAATATCTCCCTGTTATATCACAAGTTTAAAACAATTACATACTTTAAAGCGAGTAAATTCACTTTGATTCCTTATCTCAATCACTTAAATTATACAGGTTTTCTTAGATCAATTAGCAAAACAGTTATTAATGAATATACCTAATTTGTGTTCTGACTTCTACTGATGCAGATTATCTATCATAGCCTAGGCACTTGCTGAGAAGCTTTACTTCACAAACAAATGTGGAAGAATTTCTTGTCATATAGAACTTCTTTCAAATATATCCTATTATCACAGAACTATAAATGATAATCATACATGTTTAGATAGCATTTAAAACCTTGCAAATCATTGACTGTGCTCATCCCAATGTACCATCTCTTAGAGCACATCATTTCTTTCTTTTCATAGATTAACAACTTGAAATCCAAAATGTTGGCATTTAGCAAGTCCTTTAAACATTTTATATGTGAACAAGTGAAATTTGAACTTGGACTTTTCTTGCCAAGTTTCCATGACTTTGATTGACAAAACAACTCTGCTATATTTGTACATACATTTGTGAAGTTTTAATAAGTGACACATTAATATCTACATCTCTAGAACTTCTCTAAAATAAATGATAGAAAAAATTAAAATATAGCAATGGTAATATCATTGCACCTTTTTGAATCAAAGTAATGTTTTATTGTTATTTGCTTCAATATCCTGTAGTTGTAGTTGTATCTCTATTAAACTGATGAAAGGTTGGAAAAAGTAAGTGGCTTGCCCAAGATGATGTAGACTTAGTGCTTGTGCACTGCCATGGACAGTGAGTCTCTCATGCACATGCATCTCACAAAGCAATGGAGTCTATTACCCAATATGTATCATCTCAGAATAAATCTGAAGGTCACATTCCTTTATGAATCTTGCTGTTCCATTATTCTCTACATAAAAACATGAAGACATTTTCATGGAAGTAGCAAATGTATGTTAATTATTATATCTGAACTGCTCAGTTTGTAAAATTGTTTCTAGGTTGTACATTTTTCTTTTTTTTTTTTGGTACTGGGGATTGAACTCAGGGGTACTCGACCACTGAGCCACATCCCCAGCCCTATTTTGTGTTTTATGTAGAGACAGGGTCTCACTGAGTTGCTTAGCGCCTCGCTGTTGCTGAGGCTGGCTTTGAACTCGCGATTCTCCTGTTTCAGCCTCCCTAAGTGCTGGAATTACAGGCTTGAGCCACCGCGCCTGGCTAGGTTGTACATTTTTCTTTGCAGGCAATTTCTGACAGCGTGGACACTACCACCACCAGCTTTCCATTTAGTTTAGGGATAAAAATGGTTAATTGAAAAGAATGAGTCTTATCTCCTCTACGGATCCACAGTGCCTGAGCTATCCTTCCTTCTTTCAGTGACTCAGAGTTCCTTTGGCTGTATAAAAGCAACATAAATGTTCCACCCCTGGTTTCCTCCTTCAAGTAACTGCTATCTTCTTATTGACCCAGGAGCTCTCTTCTTTAATTCAAATTACTAATGCAATGCAGTCTGTTTGTAGGTCCTTTGTTCTATTACACTGGTTTTTGTATCTTTCTCCCCATCAATTCCCTACTGTTGACTAATGTGTATATGTAATAATTCTTGAAATTGAATAGACTGATTTCCTCTCATTTTAGTCTTCCTTTTCAAAGTTATTATAGGTATTCTGGATCCTTTATCTTTCCATATAAATTTTAGATATACTTGTCTGTTTCTATAAAAAAAGTTTTATAAAATCTGCATATCTATTTGGATTGAATTGACAGTTTTACTATGATGTTTCTTTCCATTGAAGAACACAGTATGTCTCTTCATGTATTTAGAATTTCTTTGATTTCTTTCATCAGTATTGTGTTGCTTTTATTTAAAAATATGAAATATGTTTCCTAAGGATCATCTTTTATTCCTGGAATAAATCTCACTTAATCAGAAAAAAAAGTTTACTAAGTAAAATACATTTTTTTCATATATTTGTCTACATAGTAGTCCCCTTGGTCCTGTCAGCTATTATTAATGTAATCAGAAGGGGTGCCAAGAGGATCAGGTGGTCTTTGGAACATCTTAGAATTACCCCTGTAGTAGATTCTGAATGTTGCTGACCATTTCAAAGCAGAATGGAAGGGGACCAGCCTTCCCCTATCAAAAACACATGTTTGCAATCTTTCCCACTTAATTAAGTTCCAAGAAATCATGGAGAAAAGAAGTTAGAGTCTTAGATATGTGCTAATTTTCCAAAATAGCAAATGAGATCATTGTCTTTTATGATATTATGCTTGTTTTAGAGACCTTGGATTCCACTTCTGAAAATCACAGACTACTAGAATAGTTTAGGGAGTCATAAAATTATAAAATATTTCTGGGATCTGATGTTCATAGAGTCAATCTTGCCATTTCAAAATGTTGTATAAAAGTGAATTGATTAACCATTTTAAGTGGGAAATGTTGACCAAATATTATTCAGCACATCCGTGAAAGCAAGTTTTACCAAGTCATGAACAATGGATAATGGAGCTGCTGCTACACCATTTTAGACTTTAAATAGCCAGATGATTTCCTCCTCATGTGCTTACTTGTGGGAGAGAGCTGGCCTGGGTGTTCCCACAGTACATAATGTGCAACAGTATCAGGTTTTTCAAATCATGTGGCTTGACCATAGTTCCATGTTCTTGTAACAGTTCTGCATTCCTGTAAAACTGCAAGATTAGTAAAGTAGTAACACTCTGTAAGACTTTAGCGCACTCTATAGTGCTTCCGGGTTAGAGGGGATCCTAGCATATATATATCCGAGTCAGCTGAATAAAAGGAGAGTCCTGTCTGGTCCTTTGGTGTGTGTGTGTGATTCTTACCCAAGGCTCCCTCGCTGATCCTAGTTTCACTTTGTGCTGGTGCAGGTGCCGGCACTTACTACTCAGCAATACTTGATTAAACAGACAAGTAACTGCTAGACTTCTGGTTGTGATCGAATCCCCGGAATCCCAGTCTTCTCACCCCCATTTCCCTCCAGCAAGCATTTGCATTTTCACTAAAGTTTCATTCAACCTTGTAGGTTTCATCTTTTCAATGTATAGGAGCGCACTATGAGGAGGTCCATTCCAGACCTGGAGGACATTAGGTTAAGTGAAATATACTAGGCACAGAAAGAACAATACTGTATGTTCTCACTTAAATGTGGAAAATTTCAAAAAAAAAAATCTCACAGAAGCAGAGAACAGAATAGTGGTTATTAGAGGCTAAGAAGGGTAGGGTAAAGAAGGGGCCAAGGGAGACTGGAAAACAGGTACAAAAATACAGATAGTACGAAGGAGTAACCTCTAGTGTTCTATAGCACAGGACAGTTACTACAACTCACAAGGACTTCTTATATATTTTATAAAGAACTAGAAGTGAGGAGTTTCAAAATTTCCAACACAGAAAAATATTTAAGAAGATGGAAATGTTAATCACCCTGATTTTATCATTATTCATTGTATACATGTATTTAATTATCACATTCTATTCTATAAACAGATACAATTATTAGGGGTCAATTAAGTATAATTTTTTTAAAACAAATGCTCATCCCTGGCAGGAGAGAGTGTTGCTATCCTTGAATTGCAGAGTAAAGAGGAAATAATGCCAATGGATAAAAATGAGTACAGATCAGAGATGCACATAGGCAATGTTGACTCAAGATAACTGAACAGAGGCCTAAGCTTCTGGGTTGAGGCAGGGGTGAAAAAGGCATCATTACTGCACACTAGAAAGAAAGACTAGGGCAGAGCACTCTTGCAATCAGGTGATGATGTTCAGTAGTCATTTTCTACATTGAATCAGTGTGCCGACATGGGAAATTCTATAAGAAATGAAGAATTATTTTTGTTGTGGAGAGGTTGAGATTCCTCAGTGTATCAGCCAGCTCTACCTGTGGGAGTTCTGATGTTTAATTAAATATATGTGGAGAAGGTAAATTCCCACTGTAAAATTATATACAACTCTTGTTTCATTTTTTTTTGTTACAGGTGAGAAAGTTCATCCTCAGAGTTTGGGTGTTTTTGAAATTCCTGGTATTAGTTTGGATAGTTCCATTCTAAAACTAAATTGTATTGATTTTCTTTCCACTGCTTTTTCCATTAGGTACCTCATCTAAAAATTAAAAAGAAAATTCAAAGAGACATCAAACTGCCAATGTGGAAAAAATGTAACAGAGAGTATACAGACAATAATCTAAACATGTCTAATTGATGGTCTATTGAAAAATTTAATCTATCAAGACTCAAAACAGTTTATATATATTTGTATTACATTTCCTGCTGTGTCCATGTTCAGATGTTTCAAAATTGAACACATAAATAATTTTCAATTTTGTCTCTATTTTTTAATTCCCTCTATGGCAATAATACCTTTATGTTTTCATGGATTTTATGGTTTGAATAGGCTTTATCATTCTTTCCCATGCAGGCAATATGACACTTGATATTTCAATACCACATAAGTACTTTGGGAAAGGGGAAAAGTGAACCTCTGTGAAGACTGAGTCCAATCATTAGTACATTGGTGCTGGGAATTGAGAAGGCATGCTTTCCATGAAACTACATCCCTAGCCCTTTTTAATTTTTTTAAAACAAATTTAGATCTTTTTAAGTTGTTGAGGTCAGCCTATACTATTTAGTGAGACACCGCCCCCACACCCCAAAGTTAAAAAAAATGAAGATGGTAACTCAGTGATAAAACACCACTGAGTTTAATCTCTAGTATCACTGCCAGGGCTAGTGGTGTAGCTCAATGGTAGAGCACTGGCCCATCATGAGTGAGGCCCTGGGTTCAGTCAGCTCTGCAAAAACAAAACAAATAAGCAAACCACAAAATTAAGCCAGAAATGACAGATGTGGTGTGGGAGAGAGAGAGTAAAATTCAAGGGTGAAAGCCCACAGGTGTTATGAAAATATATGAGGCTACTATCTGAAATCTACTTTTAAAAAAATGATACTTTTTTCCACTGGTTTTACCATAGAATCAACTCATATTGCTTTTTGATTCCAGAGATACCAGAGTATTCATATAGTGAAAAGTAATTCAAAGTTTCCACTTTAAAAAACTTATGGATTATAAAGAATTAAATAAAAAAAGAAGCAAGTCAGTCCTAAGGGTGCAGAAATTCTCCTTGTCTGGCCCCATGTTATCTTTCTACGTTGCTACACCTTCATTTCTACTATCCCCATTGATATCTTTATTTCTCTCAAATGAAATTTTATCCAGCTGCATATCAAAAGTTCTTGAAATATATATCAAAATTTTCTCCTGTATCTCTCTCTTAATAATTTCCCTCACAATGAAATTGCTCTTTCTGAAGCTTCTAAAACTTTGTCATTCTTTTGTAAAATCTCTTTGTTCTAGAAAGTTCCCCTGACTCTACTTGCATCTTCTCCTGGAAAGCTTGTCATTACTAGTTCTTGTCTCTTCTCTTGATTGCTTCCTCTGCATAAACAAGTATAGCCTAAATTTTAATATTCATAAATTTTGCTTTTGGAACATGGTTATTGTAGTGTGTGAGAACTCCGTACTCCTTTACTGGTGCTATTTTGGCTTTTGCTCAGCTGATTAACTGGCATTTCACCTCCTCACATGGTATTGCTACCTGTGGGCACCATCTACAGCAATAGCATGCCAGTTAGTGTATATACTGGAATTTTTTTATTGTTTTACAAAAGCAGTGAACAAAAAGGGAGAAGTACCTACAGCAAGCAAGGGTACACAGAGTGTTATTGAAATGCAATGAAATAAAAACAATGATCGGTATCATAAAAATGCATATCATCAGTAGTATACGGCTAGGTTTCATTGGACATTCGTTGAACTTAAGCCCATCATAAACATGTTCAATGTGAAGCCAAGGGACACAATTAAGGAAATTGCAAGAAAAGCTACTATTATATTACTAAAGTTTGCTTTTAAAACAAAAATGAAAATCGGTGAGAGTGTGTTGTGTTTTTGCTCTCTGGAAATAGAATTACTATGATAAATTGTAAGTCTAATATTTACAATGGGTACTTCTGACTTTTGAGTGCACTTTTAGAAAAAGTATTATTGACAAGGTAGATAACTTTGTGCTTCACTCTGCAGGATCAATGGTCATCGTCATGACACCACCTTGTGTCACCTTGCGTTTCTTACTTTACTAGTTTTGGGGATATAGAAAGAAGATATCATGACTATTTACTACCTTTTCTTTTTCACATGAAAGGCCCTTAGGTTAAGCTATTTTCTCTATCATAACATAAAGAAAACATGATGGAACTTAAATTAAAATTCAAGTTTTTGCCTTTTGGTCTAAGAACTTATTTACTTCTTTATTCTATCTTTTACAATTAATACAATCTACTAAATATGTGGATCTCTTTTCATTAGGTGTTAGTCAAAGTAATATTAATTTTCCATAAAAATATTAAATAAGATTTTAAAATATACAGTGATTTCTGATTATAAAGACATTGGTAATTTGTTTTTCTCTTCTCATATTTTCTCCACACTGAAACCTTTTCCATCCCTTACTCATAAACATCTAAAACATTATAAAATCCAATTCAAAGCACTTGACTCTTTGCTCCTTCCCTGACTCTGCACTTTTTAAATGTGGATTACATTGATGACTATGCTTACTTCAACTTTCTTGCCTGATATATACATTAATATATGAATGCTTTACAATTAAAAAGTGTAAAGCAGTTGATAATTAATAGAGGGATCATTAATTCAGGACAGGACACTGGATGTTTGTGTCAGGACACAGTTCAGAACACTGGATGTTTGTCCCAAAGAAACCATTTCATCATGGCAGTTCTCTAATTCATTGAGATACAACACCTGTATGAACTGATGAAATAACTAAAAGCATGAAGTAGAAACTTGCAGTGAGTTTTCAGTGTCTTTTCAGACTAAACCAATTTCAGGCAACAGGATTTTATCTCCTGACATAACTGAACCAGCTAGTGCTAGCATGTTGAGCAAGTGTTTAACCTCCTCAAACATGGTAACTTTCTTGGTAAAATGTCATTGGTAATAACAACCTCAAATTGTAAGTCAGGAGAATAATTCCTATTATGGAAACAGTACTTGGCATAGAGTTGATTCTCTTTAATTCATCCTTTACTTTCCTCACCACACCCAAATAGATATATATATATATGTTGTATGAACATATATAAAATGTTGTGTATGAAGACTTTGCTAGCAGGGAGAATGACATCAGATGACCTAACGTACATAGTAGCCTAGAATAGAACTACAGTAGCTAACAGAAGAATACAAGTTATGAGAAGTGAGGTCCCTCAGTAAAGGAGGTCAAGTGAGGAAAGTAAGCCATTTACTTAGAAGGTACAGTTAGGTACTAAAGAGAAGGCAAAACTGTGCTTCTGGGGTATTCATTGTTGTCTTTTGTTTCCTTTGAGCATCCATTCCAACAGACAACTATATAGATTTGGTTGTGACTCCTCAACCTATAGAATAGAAGATGGGACTTAGATATTAACTATGCTTTAACAGGTATATTTCAAAAATTCGCAGTGCATCAACAATAATGCCAATAAAGCAATTCATTATTAATTTGAAAATGAAATCAATTAAACATCCTAATTTTCATTCTGGCAAAGTAACACTGTGATTTTAAATAATTGGTAGACATCATAAAAATGAGCTTACTATTCTTCTTTCTGCTCTTTTAATAAGCTGTACCAACACTAGCACCTCCCTTGCTCCCAATCACCTGGATTAGAAGCATGAGGACCCTTAAGTCCTATCCTTCATCAGTTTACAGCCAATAAGGTATTTTTTAATCTTACCTGGGCCTTCCATTCCATCTGCTCTGCTTTAGTTCATCATTCTTTTCTAGATGTTTATAATAGCCTTTTTCTTGGGATGGTCATTTTCAGGTTCTGTCCCTCTGATTTCTCCATCACTCTGAATGAAGAGTGATCTTCCTGAATCCTAAATCAGCCATGCAACTCTATTTTTTGAGCCTCTTCCAATAGTACCCAATGACAATTTATAATCTAAAAGGCTCAGATGTGTCACTCTCTTTCCAGAGTCATATAAGGCTATTTGCCCCTTTTGCAGTCTATTTCCAGCCATATAAGCTTCTCTGCTATTCTTCAAGCCATTATTTCTGAGATTTCTCCATCTGAGCATATGCTTTAACTTCTTCCTGAAGTTCCCCTTGTTTACTAGGTCTGTCTAGGAAACATATACATATTCAAGAAAAAAGATCAGCTTGATTAGTATCTAACATTTTTTGTGAATCCTTGAATGTCAGCTCTGACATGGCATCTGACACTAGTCCCCACAAAACAAGAGATAACCCCATACTTCCTTTAGTCATGAGCATGAGTCGTGTGGAAAGTGGTGATACACTTTGACTATA
Organism: Geosciurus inauris; assembly: GCA_004024805.1. Taxonomy (NCBI): domain Eukaryota; kingdom Metazoa; phylum Chordata; class Mammalia; order Rodentia; family Sciuridae; genus Geosciurus; species Geosciurus inauris. Next base: position 136,377 of record PVHX01002852.1, read on the forward strand.
ATTAGCCAGGCTCAGTTTCCCACTGTGCCACTTCTTACACATGTGATTTCAGGCAAGTTAGTCTCTCTTTAATCCTAGTAATACCCAACTACACTAGGTATTCATGAGTAGTCTATGAGAGTGTTTATAAATACTAAATTCAACAAGTTTAGCACAGATAATACACTTAATAAAGATGGCTCTTTTATTGTTATTACAAACTCAATAGTTTGATGGATATTTGTGAATACTATAAGATACTAACTTGTTTACATGCTATTTCTAAGACTGCAAATTGCTTTAGGGAAGAAACCACAATCTGTTCATCCCCTGATCTCAGCACCAGCCTAGCACAATACCTTTTAATGCCTGAGTAAGTTCTCTAAAATAATATTTTTTTTACTTATGTTGTCCTCATTTGTTAATAGCATTCATACCCTTGTGAGAAGCAATTTCAGGAGATGCTGGTAGGAAATCACAACAATGTTGTTCTTCCAAAGGACAACTCTTGGATGCCACTTTCATGTGCAAACACCTCCAGCAACAGTTTCTCCACAGTGAGTTGTTAGATTAATCAGGGTATGTCTTTGGTTAGAAGGCCCAGGCAGAAGCTAGTTTAGTGACTGATAATCTTGATGAAGTGTATCATTCTAACCATCACCCACAGGTTTCTAGGTATGATAAAAGATAATTACCTTGGCAACAACACTTTCATAGTAAAATGAGAATGACTAGTAACTTATTTATTTTTTTTAAATCAAACGCTTTGGAAAAGACTCCTTGTAACCTAGAAGTAAATTGATATTACTCAAACAGGATTTTTACCAGAAATAAAACTTAGAAATGAAAAGCATTAGATAACATAATTCACATTAGAAATACTTCTTTTGGGCACTGAGGGTGTAGTTTAGTAGCATAAAGTTGATCTAGCTCTTGCAAGGCCTCTGGCACCACAAACAAAACAACACAAATTTGTGTTTTCTTTGTAGAAGTTACTAAAATAAAATCAATGTACATGAGAACTACAGAAGTCTCCATATGCTTTAACGCGGTAAGCCTAGTACAAAAACATAAGTATAATCATACAAACGAATATGGTATTCATCTCATAGTTTGGGCAGGATCATTAAGTTAGAAGAGACATATACTTCCACATGAAAGAAAATGTGCTGTTTAGCACATGTTAGGAACTTATATGTGTTTCTGCATTTTATTTTGTCTTCTCTTCTTAAAGAGCAGCTATTTGTCCCTCAAGAAAGTTGCAGTCTTAGAAACAGCACATAAAGAAGTCATTGTCTTATAGTACTTACCAATATTTGTCACAATGATCAATGGATTGGGATAATCACAACAAAAGCAAAAAGACTTGAAGCACACAAATATAAGATATATGTTATATTTATGTTCTATATATGTGACTCTTATTACTGTCGTGTGTGTGTGTATATATATGATTACTGATTACATATATAATTGTGTATAAGATACTGTATACATAGAAACATATATTTTACTTCACTAATAATTCACATATACATCATTACTCATACACAAACCACACACACAGAAACACAGTTAGATCCACTGATACATTGCAATAAAACATATCCAACTTTGTAAAGTTTTCATTCAACAGATTTAACCAGATAACCAAGTTTTTTTCCTTGTTTCAGTGTACTAGTTTTAGGTTTCAGTATTGTAATTATTTTTCAATGAATTTTTATAGGATTAAAAACTGTCTCTATTTAACAAGCAAAGTTTTGATACAGTACTCATTTTATTATCATTGTCAAATATCAAATTACTTTAAACCTGACTAATCTCCTATGACCTTGAGCTACCACATTGTTAGTGAGCAAAGAGTACACAGATAGGGAACATGCATTTTAAAATATAGATAACATATTAATAAACATGGATCAAAGCACAGCCTTTTCATATGTTGCCAGCAAAAAGCTTAAGGGTGATTGTGTTCTCACAAAACCAAAGGAGATGAATCCTCAGTGGCAATGAAATTGGGCCTGCATGTAGCTGCACCTTTTGCAGACAGAATTATATTTTAAAACAATTCTTATTGCAAGGGTTAGTCAGTAATATTGTTTAACAGGTGACCTGAGATGTAGAAATGTGGCAATCATAAGATTTTGAAATGCTTCAAAATTCTTCACTGTTTTGAAAAGGAAAGTTTGTAAGCACTAACTCATGGCCATTCTAATTTACTGATATCCATGTCAAGTCAGAATAACATCATCATTTTATAGTTTAAGCAAATGAAAGCTCATAATTGAACAAAAAGTCATACTTTCTTTATCTTGATTCCAAAGCCTGTGTTTGAAAGGAGGTAGAAACTTATATTTACTTAAGGACTTATTATTTAGAAATCCTCATAGTACTTTTCCTATCCTTCTATTTAAAAGGTGGTAGATATTACTATCTCATCTGGAATATCCACTAGCTCAGCTGAAATCACCTAGGGTCACATGGTTGATAAGTAGTAGAGCCTAAGTTTGCAGATTTTGTTAATTATTGAGGAATTTTTTTAAAAGTGACATATCTGAACTTAAATATCTAAAATAGAAACTGTACACAAATTTTTGACTTGCTTTGACAACTCCAATCAAGATTAATGGTTTTGATCCTCACACTTGATTTCAAATATTGAATCTTTTTGGTCTTTAGAAAATGAGGCAAATATGCTCCCAACTAGACATTCTATGAATTAGTCAGAATGTTATCAGCTATCACTTTGGGAGTTCTTCCTGTATATCAGCCACTATACTAAGGACTTTATATGTATTTTCTCATTTTATTCCCAAAAGAACCCTGTGAGGCAGTGTGGTGAAATAATTTATTTCCCCCTAAAAATGCATTATTATGTATTAATCCAGCTACTACTGTGAAGGGATTTAGGCATGGAATTAAGATTACTCATTGTAGATGTAATTAAGGTTACTTATTGGCTAACTTTAAAATAGATTATCTTGGATTACTTGGTTGAATTCATTGTAATCACGTAAACACTTAAAAGCAAAATAGGAAGGTAGAAGACATGAGGGAAAAGGGGAAATAGGAGAGATTCAAGCACGAGCAAGGATTTGCCTGCTGTTGCTGGTTTCTACCAAGGAGAACAGGAGCCAAGCTCAAATCCCTACAGTGAGCTGTCTCCACTAGCTAATTTTCCTGAAGACACTGAATGATAATCATGTGACTAAAACATGTGCTATCAGTTTCCAAACGTTTCATATTTCAAGGTTTCTAAAAAATATTTTACATTTTTAGGAATAAAGAGCCTTTCAACAACAGCAATGTATGATCATATTTTGAACATTAATTTCATTTGTAAAAAAATTTTTGATATGAAGACAATTAAAATGAAACCCTTGCAGGATCCTGTTTACTCCTCAGGCCACATAGCTCCTATTTCTTTTTTTTTCTCTTTCATGTTAACCGTACTGTTAATAAAATTTTCTCCTTGGGTTGGTACACTAGAATTTGCATTTTGAGAGATACCAAGGCAGAGCTATTGGTGTAAATTGGAAATGGAATGAAACACGATATTTATACTGGTTTTAAACATTTCAACATTCATCCTGTGTCATTTTTAACCAACTGATGAAAGGTAAAGATGTCAGAATTTTTCATTTCACAAAACAGCATGCACTGTTTGCTACACTGGATATTGTTAGTTTTTTAAAGTATAAATACTCTGTTTCATTCCATTTCCAATTTATGCCCATGCCTTCCCCATGACATCTCACAAGGTACAAATTGATATGCAGCATTTTTTATTAATAATAATTTTGATTCTAACTTGAATGTGGCAAAGACTCACCCTCAACTGAGAAGTCACAATACTCTCTGCTTCCTGCCTGCTAAATTGATGAATAAAATCTATTTGTAATTATAAGTAAAAGAGGGCAGACAATAAAGAAAAAGGAAAAGTATTTGATCATTAAATAAACATTAATTGAAAAGGCAGTTAAATGTTGTCTTAGGGAAAAAATAACTCAGACTCTATTCTTATCTTTTATAAATGTCCCTAGTTCCTAACCAACCTAAAAGAGCTAATCTAGGTTCCCTAATTTCTTATGTATGTAATTTTATTGTTATATAAAATTCTGAATGAAATATTTTAATGGATTCTATATAAGTAATTTAAAGGGTGCATATTATACATATTTTAATAACTCTAGATCATGCTGTTACTTTGAGTACAAACATAATTATAGGTTGAATCGTTAATTCTCAACTATTTCTTCCCTGTGTTCAAATTACATATTCTATCTCTTTCCATGGACTTTTCAATATTATCCACCAGAATAGGAGAAATTTATTTTACCACCTATTGATATCGAATTGTCCATGTTACTTTCTGTTGATCATGAAATGTAGGAGGAAGTAGCATTGTGTCCATTCTGAATTCAGGATCCAAGAGACACCATGGGATTCTGTTCATTTTCTTGCCCTTCTGCTCCTATTAAGAGAAACACTTCCTCTGTGTTGCTGCTTCCCCTCAGCATGAGTTCCAGAATGAGTACATGGAGTAGATTTAAACACAGCACACAGCGATGAACCAAACCCAGTTTGTTCTGCTGCTTGAAGGAAAACCATCCAACCAGGCTTGGCCAGCATCAGAACATCCCTCCATCGACCTGAAGATGTACAGATGAGGCCTGCTGAAAACATCAGAATTAGCCCAGACTATGCAGAAATGTGAAATAATAAATGCTTAGTGTTATGTATCATTGAGATCTTATGGTTTTTTAGTATGTAGCAGTCTTGCAGAAAGAGCTAACAGATATAGATACTCTTTTTCATTTGTACAAGTAAACAAATATTTTTGGGGTGTGGGGGTGGGGTGATACCAGGAATTAAAGCCAGAGGCCCTTAACCATTGAGCCACATACCCAACCCTTTTTATTTTTTATTTAGAGACAGGATCTTAATAAGTTGCTCAGGGCCTTACTAAGTTGCCGAGGCTGGCTTTGAACCTGTGATCCCCCTTCCTCAGCTTCCAAGTTGCTGGGATAATAAGATGTGTACCACTGAGTCTAACTATACAATATATCATTAGCGCTACTAGCTATCAGATGTATCACATGTAGTTGGAGGTTAAATATATCTTTCTGAGTGATGGAAACTAGACAGAGCAATATCTTTTCCATTCCTTTGATGACATAGCACATCTAGGTGTCCAATTTGCTGTATATTGTTCTGGCAAGATATCTAGATGGAAAGGAGTTGAAAACTTATCTGACCTATTCAGAACTGAGTAGTAATCTGTCAATGGAATTTTCCTTTAAAGTTTCATCTCTCATTCCTAAATAAATCTATTTTTTCCCCAAACAGTGGAGCTGAAGACCTTTCCTTCGAAAATTATATACTCTGAGATTTCATTCACTTTGCATTTTTAGCATTATGATTTTGGCTCTCAATGAAAGGTTGGGAAAACAAAGATTGGGTTGCTGTTAGCTATGCACAGTATGAGTATAAGGAAACCAATTAAGAAAACTGGAATCATCTGAATTTGGACAACAGAATTGTCTAAGAAAGTAAGTAGATTTGTGTCTTTCTCTTAACCTATTACTTGACCAAAAATTTAAGGCTGAATTTGTTCCATGATACACTGGATTCAAAGAGTGAATATAAAAAGTTCCAGACAATGTTAAATAGTAGGATCTTTTGAAATATCAAAACTTAATAGATTTGTAAGTTTTGTCCCCCTCAATAATTTTGTTTTATTAAAGTTTGATCAGAGATTGATATTTATAATACTTCTGCTCTATGGAAATTACCGATTGTTTTGTCTTCAATTTCAATCATTTTTCTTACACCACTTTTATTTATTTAAATAAATTTTATTTCATTGTTATCTTCCTGTTTACTTCAATGCCTTTTTGCGTTTTCATTCAAATATCTTTTACTCTAAGCACTACATAATTCTTAATTTCTAATATGACTTTTGTGTTTTTCTTCTGTTTCTTTCTAGAGATCAATCAATTCATATTTTACTTCACCTATTTTTTATGCATTTCTATTTTTATTTCTTAAATTTGAAATCCAAATTGTTTTCTCATATCTTCAATTGCTAAATTGAGTATATTTAACTTGGTCTTGAAGTTTTATTATAGGTTTTAGTATATATATATATATATATATATATATTATTTTTTAGAGATAAAGACTATTTACTTTTGCAATTTAAAGGTCAGACTGATGGCTTGGAATAATTTATAAGATTCTTAGTTCACAAGTACCTTCTCACTTTGCAGCTTCTGTGAGAGCAGAGAAGTATGTTTCCATTTTTTTTTTTCTTGGTGAGAGTTGAGGGGAAAACTGGGAAAGGCATCCTGTGTTCTTTGGTATTTTTCCTCTATTTTTTCTTGATGAATTTTCCCTTCTTCCCCCTGCTTCCTATGAAGTTTTTAAAGGGTATATCTCTTTTTCTTCTCCTTCACTTTTGCCCACCCATGTGTTTTAGCATTTTTCCCATTTTCAAAGCTCTGATTTATCTGTATGCTTTTCCATCATTTTTACACAGAAGGTGGTTTTAGCACAGAAAAAAATGGCACTAGTCCCACTATCCTCATGTTATGTGGACAGCTTGAATTTCTAGTTTTATTTATTTATTCTTATTATTTACAGTTTGTTTTGTTGAGATAGTGGTAATGTTAAATTTACAAGCTTAATATTGCATTGGATACTGTCTTCGTTTGGGCTGCTAAAACAAGTGACCACAGACAGGGTGACATAAATAACTAACATTTCTCTCTCAGTATTGTGGAGCCTGAAGTTTGATATCAGGATGCCAGCATGCTTGACTCTGCTGAGGGCCCATTCTAGGTTGCAAACAGCTTACTTCTTGTACCCACCCATTGCTGAAAGAGCAGGATCGCTCTTTAGTGTCTTCTTATAAGACCACGAATCTGCATCATGAGAGCCTTATTCCATATACCAGGGTATCAGGGTTAGATTTCAACATACACATTTTGGGGACTGACACGGAAACGTTTAGTTTATAACTACTACCCATGTCTATCTAATTCATTTTTGGTGAGCATTGCACATTGTGAACACCACACATAAGAGTGTCTGGATTTTGATGTCTTTTTAAAAAAATGGCAAAGTTTGTTTTGTTTGACATTTAAGTTATTTGTGGATCAGTTTGAGACTTCCCAGACTTGCTTGCTTTCAAACTCATTTAGTATGGGTCTACAGTATTTATTACTCTAGAAACAGTCCTGTCCAGCTGCCCACCTTCTAAGGTATAACTCAGTTGGTGCCTCCTGGACACTCTGGATGTTCAGTGAGTAGTCTCTGCCCAGCTGGGCCAGAACTTAGAAGCCACCCAGTCTTCCGTGAGCTCTGAGAAATGTTGATTTCGAAGCTTTCTGGTAGGGTACCTTTTCCTGGGTTCATGGACTTATTTCTCAGACATGTTCCTTTGTATTGTTTTTGTACTCTTTTTTTCTTGCATCTTCATATTTTCCAGTATCTTCTATTTAGAGTCCACCCTTACCCTCCTTTAACTCTGATATTTGCTTCTTAATATTGACAACATTGCCTGGCTCTGTTAGGGTTCTTTCTCCTGAACCAGGTCTAGAAAACCTCTCTAGGCAGAAAGTTGGAAATATTGTAAGGTTCAATTAATTTATTTCCTGTCTTTCAGGTATCACAGTTCAATGCAGTGTGTTGTACAATATCTGACAAAACTTGGCTTGTATGTTTTTGTCTAGTTTCCTAGTTGTTGACATTAAAGACCTGAATCAATCACCTCATTATAGTGTAAGTGGAAAATTTGGGCTGCATGAATTTTAAAAGCTTTATAGGTGACACTCATGTGAAGCTAAATTTAAGAACCACTACTTTGGTTTTATAAGAAATGATAGGATGAAAGAACGCAATTTTTATTATGATAATTAAGAATGCTATAAATAGCTAATAGCCATTGAGTGTTCATTGTACTATAACTGTTCAAAGAACTCTGAAACATGAATTAATCAATATTAGACTTTCAGGTCCCCTTCAGTGGAACTTAATTTGATGTAGTTCAAGTAAAAGAGAAAGCTAAGCAAGGTACTGGGGAAAGAATGTATGGCTACTTCAAGAACCAGAACTTGGGAATCAAGGTAGGTGCCGGGACACATAGTCTTTTTCTCCATGACTCCCCACCTCCTCTTTTATCTCCACCTTCTCCTTTCCCCTTTCTGCCCCTCCTCCACCTCTTATTCTTCCTACTTCTCTATCCTCCACTCTTTCCTACACACACACACACACACACACACAAACATAGAATGTACTTGTAAGCCTGATTTCAGCTGCAAGTAAGAAAAACCTTGAATCAAGTCACTAAATAACAATAATATGCGTTAACTAACATAACAGGAAGTTCAGTGGTACTAAGGACTCCAGAAATGCTTTACATATGCAATTGCACATTTCACCAAGAATATTTTGTGTTTCGTTTTGCTCTAGCTAGTCTCTAAAAAGGTTGTGTTGTTTCATATTCAATGTGACTTGCTGATTACTACAGATTACATGCAGGACACGGAAACACAGCGACATACAGAGGGTGGAAACCTTGTCTCTTTGTAAGGAAGAACATTTTTCATGATTCTTCGGTCAAAAGTGAAGTATATGGTCATCTTAGAATCAATTGCAGGTCTGAGTTGAGAAGGAATAACCTCCCAGGCACCTACCAGCCATGGTAAACCTGTTGGTAAAATGTACAGACATGTGTCAGGATAAGTCCACTTCTGCACCAGGGAGGTAGGACAGGAGAGGGGACAGGCAGAACACCAACAACATGACTACGTTTTATAAACACCCCTTTCCTAAATGGTATATTTGAGGCTCATTGTTTTCAGCCTGCTAAAAATAATGCAAGTAGAGATTGAATTATGTAACATTGGAAGCCACAACTGTTTGAATCCAAAGTTGCAGCTTTTAATCAATATAGATTCTTGACTTTTAATTATTTATAAACCTATCAGGGTGCAGTAATGCAAGCCTATAATACCAGTGACTTGGGGGCCTGGGGTAGGAGGGTCACAAGTTTGAGGCTATCTTTTGCAACTTAGAGAGGCCCTAAGCAACTTAGTGAGACCTTGTTTCAAAATAAAATTTAAATAAAGTTGGGGATGCCATTCAGTGGCAAAGCTCCACTAGGTTCAATCCCCAGTACCAAAATTTTATTTTTAAATAAAAAATAATAATTAATTTTAAGCCTATACCAATATCAATAATTCACTTCTACTCACTTCTTTGATGTCTTTAATTTGGAATAATTATTGACATTTTCCTTCAGATCACTGGTGTATGTGAGTGCCAGCCACTTAGGAAGACAGCCTTGTGCCTACTCCTATATATTTGAAAGTCCTTTGGGTAACTCGCAGGGGTCTAAAACAGATCATCTTGTCTGTTAAGTGTTAATCCAAGAAGAAAAGACATTCTCCTTGAAGTGCAAAGATGTGGTTCTCTCTTGGCACCTTAGAGGCACATACAGGGGCCAGAATTAAGTGACAGCGACAGGAAAAGATCACATATATCACAGGAATGAGAAATCATTGTGGCAAAGTCAGCTCTCCACAGTTAGGTTATTCTTTGATGCTGGCAAAAGTTTCCCTAGTGGGAGAGGCCAAGGGAAAAGGGCAGGGGAATAAAAAGATTGTTTTAGCTACCAAGAGTAAGTAAAGAAGTGAACAGCACATCCATCTAATATTTAATACGGGCTTCTCTTCTGAGGAGCTGGGAATGTGTTTATTATAGTGCACATAAGCAACTGAGTTTTAGGCTCCAAAATAAACCAGGAAGGATACAGGAGAGGAAGCTGACTCACTGAAAGGTTTATAAGCCCTCACCGGAGAGCCAAGTTGCAACAAGAACCCATGCAGAGCGCAGGGAGTTTCCCAGAGATTATTTGTAGAATTGTTTTCTCTAGTAGAAGCTGCAGTTTGTGTCCCAGTTCCTGATTGACAGCCAAGGCCCTCTTTCCCTCTGCTGCTGAAAACCAGAACATGAGCTGCTGATGCTTCAGAGCTGAGTCCTTACCAGGAATTCACCTTGACTATGCCCAAATGTGCGCTCCATGTCTAGAGATAAATTGAAATCCAGGTAATGTACTGTGAAGAATTCTGCATACCCAGCCTCCATGCCTCAATTGGGGACCACTCTGAAGGGTTGTCCTGATTCCCTATCTCTGTTTACACTAGCTGCATGTCATGACTCCATCCGAGTTCAAGCTGCCCCCTGCCTGATTTTGCTGCCTTCATTCTATCACTGGTGTTCTTCCCCAAAACAATTCATCAATACATTTCCTGCATGAAAATCTCTTTCTTAGTCTGTGTTCTGTGAGACCTGATCTCAGTGATTTGTCCTTGGTGAAACCCACCCCTTAGTGCGACCATTTGCTTGGGATTAATGGTTTTCCTGAGATGTGGGAAACTCAGCACCTAAAAGGGAAGAGTCCCAGGTCAACCATTATGATTTTTCATTGTGTCTCCATGATACACATGTCACCAGACCTTGAAAATTCTATCCACAGATGAGGCAAGGATATCACGGATATTCTCTTGCTCTGTGCATTAAAGTTTTTACCTTCTGGTTGATCTATAAAATCTCTGTGTTATCTTTCTCTGCTTCCAGTGACCAGATTTCATTATCTTCATTCATCATAAATTCCCAGTGTACTGCCACTTTCCTGATTTGAAACTTGAGTCAGGTGATATATTCCTTTCATCTCATTTTAGGCCTTTTCATTGTTTTTCAGTTCTCCATCGTATTCCCTATGTTTCTTCCAGTAAGGTCCTTCTAAAGTGGAGTTTTGGTCATGCTATGCTGCAGCTTAATACCATGTTATGGCTCTGTTTTCCCTTTCATGTGGGGTACAAACCCCTGCCCCAGATGTGCATCAAGGGCCTGGCTATTTTATGTGTCTCTATTCCCCTTACTCTCCTGCAGTTCATAAGTATTAACTTATAATGCTGGTGATGATATTCTCTTTCTCATCAGGGCTTTTGCCTCTTGCTCTCTCTTAGAAAACCCTTGTCCTTCTCTTCTGCTTGACCATCTTCAATTTGACCACTTTATATCCATTTTGAAGAGAAGTTTTGATCAATCTTTGTACAAGTCCTACTTTAGTTACTGTGAAGGGGCTAGAGTCACAGATGGTGCAGCTATAACATGGCATAGCTTCTGACAGCCCGGGTCCCTGGGTGACAATGTTGAGCAGAGCCCCATGCTGGCATGCATGAAACATTTAGAGTGAGTGAGAAATAGATTCTATTGTGCTGTGCAAATGAAATTTGGGAGTCGTTAGGAGCATATCCAGCTTACCCAGTTTATTATAAGGAGTGTTATGAAATAGGTTAAAAATAAGCATGGACAAGGAGCATTAGCATGTGGAAAAGGCTAAAAAAGTAATATTTTGGTAAGACCAGCTTAGTTTGAAGCAGGCTTTCTGAGATTGTGGGCAAGAGACATATTTGCTGAAAAACAAACAAGAAAACACAGTGTGGGTGACAGAGAGGGACATCTATAGAAAAAATTACTTGGATGGATGGTTCTATTTGTCAATTTATTGTCATCTATTATTCATCACTTGAACTCAGACATAATACAACTAATGATGTTTCTGTCCTTATTCTGTGTTCAACATCTTCCTGTCTAATTCTCTGTGTCTGTTTCTTAAAAGAGGTTTGATATGCTCTTACAAAATTTCATGGCTGCAGAGGGCCAAATCCAGCTCGAAAATGCAAAGCAAGTGATAATTGTCATAGCTTCAAGAAAGCCATAGTACATAAAACACTTAACAGCTATTCCTGAATGAATCGTACCTTTCCAAAACAAGGAATGCATGCAGAATTCAAGGGAGTGAAATTGGGGAGTACCATAAGGATTATCCAACCCAGACACCATTATTGATGTTGCAGAATTAAAGTCGTCAAGCTGTAGTTACCAACAGCAGTATAATTTTTCAAGGACTTATAAAAACCTTTTAACTCCTGTCATGGTTCAAGTAGTTGGCAGGGCTTGAATTTGACTTTGAGCTTCAGATTTGGAAAATCAAGGAATTCAAAGTGAAACTCAGCCAGCATTCCTTTGCCTCCTGTGACTTTCCCCCATAGACTATAAATGGATCCTGTTTTTGAAAGCCAGCCCAGATTTCCTTAAAACATGTTCCAGTCTCTTGAAATTCACCAAGGGTATATTTCAAATGAAGGCTGCGCTTTTCTCTGCACCCTCTTTTTGGAGCATCCTCTTTGTACGCATTCCAATTCCCTTGGATGGGTTAGTGCCACTCTTGCTGAATACATGTCATGCCCATCATTACACATTTCAACCAGACTCCCCAGATGAATTGCAGTCTGACTTTTCACTGGCCATATGTCAAAAGCAAGCTATTTAGGGTCAACTTCCTTGAAAAGATCTGCCAACTGGTCTACTGGCCTCCTTAGCACAAGTGGAATTACAGGAATCAAAAGAGGGGATGGAGGTCAATGTCCTGAGCTCCATTTCCTTTCAGAACATTGCTCTTCATATCTTTCAGGGTATCTTTCTTTCACACTTTCCATACTAAATAGATACTAAGTAGAGGCAGATTTCCAGTATTAATAGACTGACCACTTCAGTTTTTGATTTCAAAGAAGCAATCATTCAAAAAATCTTTAAATATCACCCATTTTCTGTTACTGCAAATTTCTTTGGTTGTATTGAAATGAGGTAATTGCTTCCTTATACTACACACATACCTCATTGAATGCTACTGAAATACCATTGCATCTGCATTTTCGGCAAATATGTTCAATTCTGATCTGATATTGAGCTTACATTTACCCAGAAAGGCCCTTTGATATTTCATGTGAATGGCTGTTCACCCACATCTGGCTCATCTCAAATAGATACATTTTTTTTTTCTGTTCTCTTTTCTTCTTCTTTTTTTTTTTTTGGTACCTCGGATTGAACTCAGGGGTACTTCACCTCTCTTAGCCACATCTCCAGCCCTATTTCATGTTTTATGTAGACACAGGGTCTCACTGAGTTGCTTAACGCCTTGCTGTTGCTGAGGCTGGCTTGAACTCGTGATTCTCCTGTCTCAGCCTCCCAAAGTGCTGGGATTACAGGCTTGCGCCACAAAGCCTGGCTTATTTTTTTTTTTTCCTGAATATGAGTTTAGGAGTATACATTAAGATCAATCACTTTGGCCTGTCAAGAGCTTATTTCTCTCACTTGGTATGTTAACTATCCTCTCCAACTTTGCTAATCTAAATAATCAAATCTGTCTTCCCATTTAAACAATTCATCAAAATGTAGAGTGGGAGAGTTTCTGAGAACAGTGATGCTATTTATTACTAGAAGTAAGCTAAAAGGGACCTTGGTACACTAATGAGCATTCTTTTGATATTTGGCTGTATACTTTATAGTGGGTTTTGTTTTTTTTTTTTTTTTTGGTACTGAAGATTGAACCCAGAGGAGCTCAACCACTGAGCCACATCCCCAGCCCTTTCTATATTTTATTTAGAGACAGGGTCTTGCTGAATTGCTAAGTGCCTTGCTAAGTTGCTGAGGCTGGCTTTGAACTCGAGATCCTCCTGCCTCAGCCTCCTAAGCCACTGGGATCACCACCGCACCCAGTGCTTACTTTGTACAGACCTCTGTGATAAATTACTTCATGTTGTCATCATATAGTGCTATCAGAGTTGTGTCATCTCTTTTCATTGGTGAGGAATCTGAGACTCAATGAAGTAAAATTATGTTCAGCAAGATCACTTCCACTAAATAAGTTTTGAATCCATGACCCCAGGTTTATTCTCCTACTGCTCCTTGCACACTACACTCTCAACATGTAGTTACTGTCATTACCTTCTCTCTGGAAGTTTTGAAAAACTCTGTTTTGCACATACTGTCCTCATTTCCTGCGGTCCCTTGTCCTCATCATGACTTTTTTTTTTTTAGTACATGGCAGTTGTACATAATGGTGTGGTTTATTTTGACATATTCATAAATATGATAATGTATAATATAACTGTCAAAGCAGTTAACGTGCTTTTCTCCATTTCAATCCCCAGTACTCTCCCTTTACCTCTTCTATCTCTTTCTACTTTCAATGCTGTGTTCAAGAGTCTTCTCCATCCTCATAGTAGGAATAAAACTTGTTGTAAAGATTAAGAGCTATAACTCATATAATGTTCTGACAATATTGTCCTTAAAAACACTTTTTATTACCATCAACACATTTAATTCTTGTGACATTGTTTGAGCCATAAGTTGTTATCTACTTTATAGGATTTGTTTGTTTGTTTGTTTGTTTCAAAAACAAGCATCAAATTATTGATGAGGGATGAAGCCTACATGGAAATAAGGGAGAAAAAGATCAATGGCCTTGACTGTTGGAGATAGCACAACTAAGTGGTATCATGGAACCACTGAAGTGAAATCCAGACCTTACCATGATTGATAACAGGCTCTGTGTCACCTGGTTCACCTCTCTTAGTTCTTCTCAGATGTGTTTTTCTCCAGTTTACAACAAAATACCCACTGGCCTTCCCATATCAGGGTCCTGCCCTTGCTGCTTTTTCAGCCTGGTTGTTACAGCCCCTTCCTTTCTTTTGTGTCTGCTCAATTGCCAGTTTCCATGACCACTCAAGTTAAATTATTTCCTTAATTCCAAAGTAGTGTTTCTATCACATCATTCTATTTAACTTCCTTCACCTAAACCACAAATATCTCATTCATTTATGGATATGCACTTTATGATCTGTTTCCTCTTTAAACACAAAAGTTCTTTCAGGGCAGGAACCTTGTCAGTTTTATTTATTACCGTGTCTCTGGGACAATAAATAGTATGCAGCAGATGTCTAAGGCATTTTCATTCAGTGAACAAAAGAAGGTATTAAAGAACATAGGAATGTCATCCAAATCTTACAAGGAGTAAAGGAAAACTTTCTGGATGAAAGGGTTTGTGCTAGTCACCTTGGGCCTTTGATTCTTGTGATCAAAATACCCAATGAGAACAACTTAGAAGACTAACAGAATGTTTTGGGCTCATGGTTTCAGA
Organism: Geosciurus inauris; assembly: GCA_004024805.1. Taxonomy (NCBI): domain Eukaryota; kingdom Metazoa; phylum Chordata; class Mammalia; order Rodentia; family Sciuridae; genus Geosciurus; species Geosciurus inauris. The sequence goes on from PVHX01002852.1 coordinate 151,411, forward strand.
GGTTCAGTCTATAAACGGTTGGTTCCATTGCTCAGGGCTCAAGATGAGGCAGACCATTATAGTTTAAGATTATGACAGAGGAAAGCTGCTCAGCTCATGGCAGTTGGTAAGGAGAAAAAGATGGAGATAGAGACAGAGATATAGATAGAAAGAGATAAAGAGAGAGAGAGAGACACAAGATTTAAGATTACATTCAAATTATTAATGCATCAAATGTCTTAATCCACTGATTGGTTTACAGCTCTCATAACCTAATCATAACCTAATCTCAACTCAGAATGTTGTGACATTTGATATCATGTTTTCAATACATGAGCTTTTGGGAGGGGGTGACAATTTAGCCAAACTTCAATAGACTGTTATAACAAAATAATATGAACTGGGTGGCTTAACAACAGGAATTTACTTTCTTACAATTCTGGAGGTTGGAGGCTGAGATTAGAGTGTTGGTCTAAGCAGATTTGGGGAAGGACTCCCACGCTCCCTTCCAGATGGCCTCCTCACTGTGTCCTCACTTGATAGGAAGAGAGAGGCAGCCATCCCTCTGGTATTCCTTCTCATAATGGCACTAATCCTACCAAGGGAATGGTAGTTTCACAGTCTCATCTAAACCTAATATTCCCCAGTGTCCCCATCTCTAATTAGTATAACATTGGAGGTTTGAGCTTCCACACACGAATATTGGGGAAAAGAAGTCAAAATTCAGTCTATAACACAGCATTTTTATTGAAAAGTTTAGCGTATCTTGACAATGTTTCCAACATCTTAAGTTTATTATTCATTGACATCATGATACCTTGTAAAGTAGGAATCCAAACCATGAGGCAAGACTGCACAGACCACTGGTTCTGATCCATGCGAGATATTGCTGCTTTTCCCCTAGTCCACACCACACAACATTTGCAAAGATGAGGGACATTTTTGATTTTCACAACTTGGGAAGAGTGCTACTGGCATCTGTAGATACAAGTCATACATGCTGCCAAATATTCTACAAGATTCAGAACAGCCACCACAACAAAGAATTAATGGCCCAATAATTCCAAGGTGAGAAGCTCTGGTATGGATGGTGAACTTTCCTCAGCAATGCCCTATCTACCCCACCCCAGCCTTCAACAAATATTGCTTCTCAGTCTATTTTCCCTGTTGTTCCCAGCTCTCTCTAGCTTCCTTGTGTGATCACTTCTACCCTGGTACCCATTGATATCTTCCATGATGTTTTGAATTCCAAAGCTTTCCATCTTCCTTGGAGAAGCTGAGGTCAGGCATATTCTGGAGAAGACTGTAGCTCAGAGACATAAAGGGTTTAGGCTGCAAGTTGTATTATCAAGAAAGCCAAATGTCCTCAGTCACCATAGGCTCTAACTAAATGGAGTTAAAGAGCTCTCAGATCCAGGATGCATGGGTTCAGAAGTGTGGGTTGAAAAATCACAGGTTCTGCTGAAACTGGTGCACAGAGTATCCTCCTGTATCTATCTGCTCATGTCCTCCCTGGTCAGTTCAACAACCTCAAAAATTACAATTGGTTTAATTTGACCAACTCAGTAGTGCATGAGTGAGTATCAAGGAGATTTTTTTTCTTTTTATTTGACTTGCAGGAAAGCAACTTCAATAAGATTTTATAGTCTTTTGAAGCCTGGAGACATTCCCCCCACCCCAAAAAATTTGTTATTATAAAACCATAATAAAAGTACAAAACAAAAATTGATGAATTCCAACCAATTTGAGCTTCTTCATTTATAGCAGGCTGGTAGAAGATACTGGGCACATTTCATTTTCTAATGATTTAATTCTAATTAGTACTTATAAGTATGGTTTAATTCCAATGACACACTATTAAATGAGTGCAGAAATGTATTTATTGATTCATGCATGAACAGCATAGCACTATGCATTCAGATGTTGAGATAGCTAGATAGATATGTACCCACATATTTTCTACATTTTCTCACATTCTTTGATTATGATCATTCTTTTTTTTATGTTTCATACTGTGATAATGAGTCTTGTAAATTGCTATTCACAATAAATTTTGAGTAAGATTATTCACTTTTCTTTGTATTTTTCATTTTATGCTTTGAGTGTAGGAACCTACAGAGAGCTACAAATTGAGAGAAACAAACATTTCACAGAAAACAGACCTCCAGAGCTTTGGAAAGAGCAAAAAATTGACAATTTGAAGAGCTTCAGGTATGCCAAGTGGCCATCATAACTCACTCCACATTTTAAAAGGGAAAAAACAAATCAAGAGTTGAAGACTTTGCACGGACTTTTGTTTACTGAGAAGGTTGTCATTTTGTGTTGGCTATAATTATTGTGAAGATTCATTTTACGAGCAACCTCCTGGTCTCTCAATGAAATTTATAATTCATAATGAGACAGACTATTTGAAGTCATCCCAGTTTATAAACAAGGATTGGTGCGATGAAGTGAGCTATCCACTGCCATAAGCTTGCTGGTGGCAGAGGTGGAATGAACAGCACCTGCCCTAACACCTAATCCAATGGCTTTGTACCATACCACACTTTGAAGGTCATGTTATAAGAATAAAGAACCATAGGCTGTTCAAAAGAAAAAAAATATACTATCGTTCTTCCTGGATGTTTCTTTGAGAATCTGCCTTGATATAGAATCTGGCAATGTAAAAATTGAAAGGATATAGATTAGCCTACTTTTATTGCTCAATATCCTGAATTAGAAAATTATGTCAGCAGTGGGGAAAAAGTAGTAAAATACCCCAAGAATGCACTTTTTTTTAGCTCTAAATTACTTGATTAGTTCTTGTAAAATTAAGAAAAAATAAATATATAAGCAGAAAGAAAATCCACAAAATAAGCAAAGAATGGAATATACCCGTCTGTAAATAAGTTGATCTGAGACTTCTTGTTCTCTCCTTACTGTGGTGTCATTCCTGGTGTCAAAGCATTTGCTCTTTTGTTATTTTTTAAATGCTAGAATTTACCTACAGACTTATTATTGTACATTCAAAGTAGTGCAGTTCTAATTTAGCTTTTCTTTTTAAACAAACAAGTATAGTTTGACAGCTTATTGAAAGACATTCGTACATTTTATAAAGATAACTTAAATTATCTAGTATAAGAAAGATCAGGCAAAAAGGAAACCCAAAGGCATTTATAAAATCTCTCTTCTTATGGATCTTGTTCCCTTTTATGATTAACTTACAATTAACTTTCATAATTAACTTACAATTTTAATATAAGGTTTCTACTGTATATTTAAATGTATACCTGATATATTTATGTATTTCACTGCCATTCCAATGTATTGATACTGTATATCAATCAATGTTCTCATCATTTATTTTCTAAAATATCACCTTTTTATAACAATAGAGTTGACTCTTATGATATTATTCATACTTTGGAGAAAAAATAGCCTCTTCAACAAATGGTGCTGGGAAAACTGGAAATCCATGTGTGGGAAACGAAATTAAACTCCCATTTCTCACCATGCACAAAACTGAGCTCAAAGTGGATCAAAGACTGAGGCACTAGAACAGAGACCTTGTGCCTAATAGAAGAAAACGTAGGCATAAATCTATATCATGTCACCTTAGAAACCAACTTCCTTAACAAGACTCCTGAAGCTTGGGAATTAAAATCAAGAATCAATAAATGAAATGGAGTCAAACTGAAAAGCTTCTTCACAGCCAAGGAGACATCAAGAACATGAAAAGAGCCTACAGAGTGGGAGAAAATCTTTGCCACATGAACTTCAGATAGAGCATTAATTTCCAGGATATATAAAGAATTCAAAAACTTAACACCAAAAAAAAAAAAAAAAAAAAAAGAAAACAATCAATGAATAGGCTAAGGAACTGAGCAGACACTTCACAGAGAAATATAATCTATCATCAAATATATGAAAAATTGTTCAACATCTCTAGCAATTAGAGAACTGCATATTAAAACAACACTGAGAGTTCATCTCACTCCAGTAGAATGGCAATTACCAAGAATACAAGCAACAATAAATATTGGTGAGGATGTGGAGAAAAAGATTCACTCATACATTGCTGGTGGGACTACAATTTGGTGTAACCACTCTGGAATACAGTACGTGGTATGCTCAGAATACTCTGAATGTAACCACCATTTGAGCTAGATTTCCCACTCCTCATTTTATATCCAAAATACTTAAAATCAGCATACCACAGAGACACAGCCACATCAATGTTTATAGCAGCTCAATTCACAATAGCTAAACTATGGAATTAACCTAGGTGCCCTTCAAGAGATGAATGGATAAAGAAAATGTGATACACATACACACACACACACACACACACACACACACACACAATGGAATATTACTTGACCATAAAAAGGAATGAAATTATGGCATTTGCTGGAACTAGAGAATATCGTGTTCAATGAAAGTAAGCCAATCCCCCAAAGGCCAATGTTCTCTCTAATATGCAGATGCTAATTCACAATAAAGGTGGTTGGTGAGGGAAGAATAGAAGTACTTTGGATTAGACAAAGGGGAATAGAAGGGGGAATGGGAATAGGAAAGACAGTACAATGAGTCAGACATTGCTATCCTGTGTGCATATATATATGATTACACAGCCAATGTAATTCTATATCATGTACAACCAGAAGAATGAGAAATTATACTCCATATATGTATAATAAGTCAAAATACATTCTACTATCATGTACAACTAATTAGAATAAATAAAAAATAAAGAAAGAATTAAACATTCCTTCCCTTTATTAGTCTATCCCTCCCTCTCATTTCCTTTACCCTTATATATACAACTTTCCCAACCCAAAGTTTCTCTCTCACTTCCACTAGTCTGGACAAAAATAGAAGTCTCCTTCACTGGGGAAAAAGAAAAAAGAAAAAAGATATGGATTTAAAATTAGGTAGTTTTAGAATGAGAATGTTAAATGACATTTCTGCATTAATTCTCATCCAGGAACATGTCAAGTTTGTTCCTACCTTAGGACCTTTGCACTTGATAGTGACTCTCTTTGGAATGTTCCCCTATGATCTCTGCCATCTGGACTCCTTCCTGTGTAGATTTCTGTTTAAATATTTCCTATGCATGGAGATCTTATTGAACCACCTTTTTGGGAAATATACTTTTCACATATCTTAAAGTAGTTTACCTTGTAAATTTTCATCAATTTCATAACAGAAAATGGAAGAAATACTGACAAATATCTTCAATTGTATAACTCATAAGCTTTGGATGAATATATAAATTTCATCAGTAATTTGCTCTGTCACAAATACATTAATACTTCTTCCAGTTATGTTTAACTTACATAAAGTAGCTTAGGTACTCAAAGACTGTCTCATTATGTTTTAAAACACTTGAAAATTGTTTTAAATTCATTTGATGAAAATAGTTTAATATAACTAATAAGAAGTCATTTTAAAAAGCACTAAACACCAAAGGGGATCTAACAAACTAGTGGGTACCACATTAATCTGT